>JAUZSZ010000114.1:19005290-19024546 GCA_034780575.1 Labeobarbus marequensis | reverse complement strand
ACCCCCGTTTTAGCGAGAAGAAACAGATACCTTGTGTGGTGTCCATGTTGACTAAAGAGCTCTACTTCAACTGATCTGAGCCTTTTCACAGCACGCACATTTTCTTGCCAAGGACTTTATAGTAGCACACTTTTAATTTATCATCTTTTAACAGTAAATATAAACCAAATTGTTAACCTTTTTTGTCATTGATCCACCATAAGGAGGGAAACCTCAGTCTAATACTTGAGCAAAATATTTTTACATAAATGTAAGCAGCATTTTTAAAAGGTGCACATTTCAGGATGGCAGGCAGGAAAGACACATCAGGTGTACAAAGACTGACCACTGACTGACTGACTGAACGACTGACTCGACCAAGCAGTCACAACATTCAGGGATGATCCCAACTGGAAGTTTGTGTGTGAAAGCAATTTTTTTTTACGTTATGCTGGGTATACGGACACCGAAATTGTCTTCCTTTGTGCTACTTCCTGTTCAAATCCACTACTTTTTCAGTGAATGTTCTACTTCAACTTTCTCAGAGTATTCCAGGAAATAGTGATGTCACTTTGTCCACTGGCAATGTCAAATATTCATGTTGCTTTGCCAACTTTGAAAGTTTTCTGCCACTTTTATTTTACTAGATAAAACCCTTTATTGATCCTAATAAAAATATTTGTAAAAAAATTGTTTGGAAATGACATCCAACACCACACAAAACCTTTGCTGTTGTTCAGTTTTTATATTACAAGCAACTCAAGCATAAACTCTAAGCATATAAATACCTATTTGTAGCATTTTAGCTTGGTTTGGTTTGGTTATTCCAGAATGCTCTTCAGTGGAGGTCAAAGGGCATGAATGGAGATGGAGTGGCAAATAGTGAAGCAATGCTGACACCTGCATGGTTTTAAAAGCTTTTCATTCATGCCTCGCTGGTTAGTTTGCGTTCACTGAAAAACCAAAATCAGATCAGCATTCATCCTGTGTCTATTGAGCACACTGTAGCTTCATGCAGTATTTACCGATGTTTTGTACTGAAACCGTTTATAATCTACAGGGGCAGCTATTGTTTTACTGGTGACCATTTTAACCATTTATCACACATCTGACCTAATGTGCTGTTTCAAACTTGATGGAAGATTCTGATGTTTTCAGAGCTTGTTGTCTTTTTTTGGTTTTGTCCAACAGTTTTTCCTTTCCTTTTGGTTCTTTCTGTATTTTCATTCTCATTGTTCATCCAGATCACAAACTGAATCTGCCAGCCTGTGCACCATTCATCCACCACAAATTAAGGCCCTCTTTTCTGTATGCATGGATTATTAGTGAAGTGCTCCAGCTATACTGTAGGAAGTGCTAGCTCCACTTGTTTTGAAATGGAAAACTATTTTTATTTTTTATTTTATAGTACATTGTTTTTCAATTTAAATGTTTTACGGTGATATTAGGAATGTGCATATATATATATATATATATATATATATATAGGCACAAATGCCCTGAAAAATGTGTTTACATTGTGTCAACATTACATTGTATAAAGTGGGGCTGATTTTTGTTTAAATTACTTTAATTCAAATGAATGCATTGTAAGCCTTCTTTTATTGTATTAAAAGACTTTATTGAAATCTGTCTTTTTCATTATGTCAAAGTTGTTACACACTACTGTTCAGAAGTTTAAATGTTTTTGAAAAAATATTTTAAATAACTGTTTTCTATTTAAATATATTTTAAAATATAATTTATTCCTGTTATAGCAAAGCTTTCAGCAGCCATTACTCCAGTTGCGTCACATGATTCTTCAGAAATCACTCAAATTTGCTGATTTGGTGCTAAAGAAACATTTTGGTTTCCATTACAAGATGGGGGCTGATTTTGAGGAATCGCAAATAAGCAGTGGTTTCCTGTTGGTCTCCTGGTTGTCATGACCAGGACAGACAGCCTGGTAGAGTAAGTCTGAGAAGGTCCCTGCACAAAAACTGTACAAGGGCGTCATAGTGTCAGCCCCCAAGAAACAAACCAAACCTCCTTCTGAGCTGGAGAAGATGCCAATGCGCTGAAAAGTTCTCCCACTTACATGGGTAAGCTCATGGGGAACTCCACTGTGCCAGGCTGTGTATTTTCCATTGAAATACTCAACGCACCAGGACGACGGGCCCCGGCCCAACCAGCAGTCCTCCTCTCTGCCCTTCCTAGGGATGTTGGGGTATGTGAGCCCTAGTTCCCAGTATGTCTTACCAGTAACCTGCACCTCCCAGTAGTTGCGAACATCCGTGAAGCCCTTCCGGCTAATCACATTCAAGGTGGTGTCAAATCGAGAGGGATTTTCAGAAACGTCCTGCCAGGTATCGGTGTAAGTGACTGAGTCGCCTTCAGGGGAAATAATAAGCTTTGGGTGAGCAGAGTCAGGATCCAGAACAACTTCCTGGGAGTCTGAGAAATGGAAATTGCCAAAGGCATTGTAAAATTAGAAACTATATTTATAAACAAATTCCTTGTGAGAGATATGAGGAAAAGACAGCATGTGTTAAGAAACATTGCAGGGATTTTTGAACTTGTTTTAGCTTTACATACTAAAATCACTAGAGTAATTTTCATGTAGAAATGCGAAGATCCTCACAGCTTTGGAAGAGTTTCTTGGTGACAGGAACCTGAAAGTGTATGAACAGCAGCAGGCTGATGGTTAAGCCGAGCAGCTGTTCATTCTTAAACTCATCCATCTGTATTAACTCTGGATCTGTCTTCTTCAGAGTCTCCATTATCCTATAAACAAGGAAGAATTTGTGAAGAAAAATGCTAACGCTGCACAAACAGGAAGGACTGTTGTGCGGAAACTTCAGATCGCATGCTTGATTAAATGCTTGATACAGGTTACTAAACAATTTTCCCATCTCAGAAATGAGAACATGCATTGTCAAAACACGGAAACCACTTAAATGGAGAAAGAAAAAACAGGCTAAAATGTTCCAGAAACTTTGAAGTGTTACATACTTCAAATTTATGTCCGTACCATAAATTTCCGTCATGGACCAGAGACCAAATTCCCAAAACGGCATGCTACTTACCTTTCCTCCATCTCTGACATCTGTAAATAAAAGAGATGGAGAAATTAAAATTGAAAAAGTGAGATATTTGTAAAACATTTCTACACTGCAAACACACTGTATAAAACTGAGGTATGCAAAAAATGTGAAAGAAATGATTTTACAAAATGATTTTCAAGGCTGATATAGTTAACATGCTTAAGATAATAAATATATTCAACATGTTTACATTTTTATAAAATGTATATTGTTATTCTGCTTTCTGTTCAGTTAATTCATTGTTTCAATACAATGGCAATACAAAAGTTAATTATCTATTCAATATAATACTTAATATTTTATTAAAATATATAAATGGGTTTTACATATGAAAATATATACAGTACACTACCATCCAAAAGTTTGGGATCTCTCTATGCACACCAAAAATACAGTAAAAACAGTAATATTGTGAAATATTACAGTTCAAAATAACTGTTTTCCATTTTGATATATTTTAGAATGTAATTTATTCCTGTGATGACAAAGCACAGTGTCACATGATCCTTCAGAAAAAAAATAGCTGATTTGCTGCTAAGTAAATATTTCTTAATATTGTCGATGTCGATGTAGCTACTTATGTTTGAGGAATCACATTTGGGGTCTATGGTATTAAAAAGTTAAAAAACTAAATATGTTAAGCATCTCAAAATCACAAAACAGTTCAAACCTTCAAACATTCTGTTACTACTTCAGCTATATATTACTACCATCTGAAAACTTCTACTCCAGTACTCTGTTCTGGACTAAAAATGCACCTTCTCTTGACCTTGACATTGATTTTTCTCCATCTGTGCAGACAGTTCAGCAAGCTGCTGATCGATTTCTTGCGTGAGGTGGTAGCACTTCTCAATGCTGTCCTCAACAGTTCTCTCTATGGCCTCTGCCTCAATATCCAGCTGGCGCAGTGTAATTCTCAGATCCTCATCCAAAACCCTCTTCATGTCATCATATTTTTTCTTAATCTTCTCTTTTAGAGTTGCAGTCTTGCTCTGTGGAATAATAAAAGATACTCAATGAGATACAACAGAACCATCTACCATATTTAAAACATTGCATTTATTGTATTTATAAGTTTCGACAACTTACACTGAAGTCAGATTGTTTTGATGACAGCTTCTTCATTCTGAAAGCGAGAATGTCTCTTTGTCTCTTCAGGTGCTTCTGATGTTTTGTTGGGGTGTCCTTGAATGTGATATTTCAAAGGTCAAAACTACATATTGAAAATATCCATCATAATGAAGAGAAAGCAACTGAAACTTTACCTGGGTTTGTGTTTTCATCATTGACTCAACTCTTTGCTAGTACCAGTTCTTGAATGGTTTGTTTTTCTTTTCTTGTCCTTCCAGTCTTATTCTCCACTGGTAAATGACTACCCTAAGCCCCAAACTTGGGGCTTTATATTGTATGGTTAAGATGCCAAGGATTGAGGAGGGGTGACGGTCCATCTGTTGTTCCTGTGCCCTGGGAAGTATTTGAGTTGTACGACTGATGTCCGTGAATCTGGCTGAAGGACTGAAGGAGCTGTACTGGGCCTGCTGTAGTCTGAGTATATTGTTCCCAAAAAGAGAAAGGACGCAGCCAAAGAAAGCCTCTATTTATATCACACCTCTCACATGGAAGACTTTTAAAAGCTTTGTGTTGCAACACCTAATATTTGGATGTTTAGATCAAGGTCTCCAGTTTAACCATTGAGGGAAAATTTGACAGGTTTTCATCTACAGACTTGTCTGCATGTGCCGCAACTGGGACGAATTCCAAACGGTTCAGAAACACTTATAGAGCAGGTAGCACCAATTATAGGCTTTAGCCATGACCCTGTTAGCCCTTGTAATGACTGATACAAATTC
Source organism: Labeobarbus marequensis (assembly GCA_034780575.1). NCBI lineage: Eukaryota > Metazoa > Chordata > Actinopteri > Cypriniformes > Cyprinidae > Labeobarbus > Labeobarbus marequensis. Next base: position 19,019,634 of record JAUZSZ010000114.1, on the reverse strand, counting down.
TATGAATGGCGTGCGTGTGGAAATGCTTGGATTGAGGCCTGTGCCAAACCACCTGCAGCTGCCTGTCTTTCTATCATGGGCAACTTCTCATCACAGTGCCACTGAGCAACAATTATTCAGCCTCAAGCCATTTGAAGAGCAGGTGTGTGTGGGAACTGACGGAAGCCGGTGATGTCTGGTTGATTGATACAGTACATTTTAAACATGGCTGGAAATTAGGGTTTTACACTAAGCAGGTGTAAGGTTACTGCTTAGTTTCTATGAAGCTGACTTGTGGGATGTAGCAGATAACCTTTTTTCTGGTTTCCACACTTGCATAAATAATGCAAATGAAACTCACACTTCTGTTCATAGATATGTGAAACTGATTATAGACTAACATCTTGATTATTACATGCATGTCATGCTGTCATTTAGCTGATACTTTACAATGACTTTACAATTTTTTTTTTTACATGTGTGAACAGTGTTCTGACAGGTTTTTTAATTTCGCACAGGAAAACTTGCGCAAAGTAGAGAACACTCCACAAATAACGATGCGAAAAGTGCAAATGCGAACACCTCTATGGTGTGTTTTGAACATTTTAGACAAGCATCTAAAATGTGTAAACAGTTCCTAAGCAGCTTTTCTCGCAATTCGCAGCTTTCTGGTGTGCGTGTGAATGTAAATTGTGAGGAAATGTAAAAAATTACATTCTTTTCGATGAGATATTTCTTTTCTTTTCTTTTTTTTTCCGTGAAATCAAATCAAAACAGTAAAATAGAAAATACACACTTTGCTTGTCGGCTAACTTTTTACTTTTCTCCAATCCAGTGTAATAGTGACATCAGAAGGCATCGGAAGCCAGACCCATAAAATTTACAAGTGGCCACGCCCACTCTTACAGGAAAAATAAGGTGGATAGCTCTATCAAAACATTGCTCTGTTTGTTTGAGATTCCCGACTAGCTCCACAAATCAACTTTGGCTGAACCAATGGCATGTGTTCAGGGCGGGGCTTTCTGTTTTTATAACCAATGGCAGATGGGAGGAGTTCAGTTCAGTGGTGGCAGAAATGACTTCAACTTCAGTGTCAGACTATAAGTCTGTGGCAACATGCAATCTGTGGCAATAATGAATGTTATATTACAGAGATAATATAGTCTCACATTATTTGAATAGTGAGTACAAAAAGTGGGTTTAAACTTGACAAGTACTTCTTGACAAGTTTTTCTTGTTTGAGTACACACGTCTCAAATCACCGCCTTCCTTGTGACATCACTTCTAAGGTTTTTCACCTATGGTGTAAACTTCCTCATACATTTTAACCACATTTTGTTTTCTTACAGACAGGGAGCATCTATATCAGGTACAGAAACGATATTTTTCAGTCAAATAATAATATTACAATCATACTGTTTTAAGTAAAATAGAATGCTTTATTTGTATAATTTTGATTGCTGCATCAGAAAGGTAAAATTAAAGAAATCGTGCGGCCTGATTTACATTATGTACACAGCGATGCCATAGAAGAACCATTTTTGGTTCCACAAAGAACCATTCAGTCAAAGGGTCCTTAAAGAACCATCTCTTACCTTTTTATAATCTGAGGAACATTTTGTGAAACAGAAAGGTTCTTCAGATGTTAAAGGTTCTTCATGGAACTATTTAGACAAAAAGGTTCTTCTATGGCATCATGAAGCACCTTTATTTTCAAGAGTGTACAACAGCATCAGTGATAGCAAATTATATCTTAAGTCACCATTAAGTGTATATTTATTAACATTCCATTTAAGTAAATATTTCAAACAAAACTACATTTAGGTCGGTTGTCAAAGTGAGGAACTGTTTTCTGTCTGTTTTCTTGCTTGTGCTGCTTACAATAGTATCTACTGTTAAGCTAACAGACAAGTATTTTTCTGATGAATGCTAATATTTTAAACAAATGTATATCATGTGCAAAAACAGATCATACTATGTGCACGCAATATAATTGTAGCAGTTAAGAGCACTTTGAGTTTCAAGACTTTGGCACTTGAAATCATTCATTATGCAGAAGTAATCACATCTTATTCTGTTCTCAGGTGAACACTGGCAGCATCCCATTACTTGCCACAACTGAAAAAAATGGCGGGTGTGTTCTTTTAAAGCTCTTTGATCTGTTAAATCTAACACGTGGATTTGTTTTAAATAGATTTTTTGTCTCCGCAGATAATAACTATGTATTTTACATGCATGGAGCAGAAGAACAAATGTGTTCTGGATATCTTTACAAATCTCCCCCGGAAAATCAGTTCAAGTCTCAGGTATGTTTCTCTGGAAGAGAAGAACAGGTTACTATATCAGTACATTGGTGAGAATCACTTTGCTAATTTCTCTTGTGTTGTATTTGTTTCCCTTTTTTTATTTTTTATTTTTTTTTTTTGCAGAAATCATGGAAAAGGAGGTTTTTTGTTCTTCTAAAGTACAAAGACAGCATATGCCAACTTAAGTACTACAAAAATGAAGAGAAGAACAAACCACTAGGAGACATTGACTTGTCTAAGTATGTCCAACATTTGCACTCTGCACTATTTATAAGTAATTGGACTTCCTGTATCATATCATTAAACCCCCAAAATCGGTCTGTTACTGTCTAGCAACCTCCCACAGTACCTTAGCAACAATCTATCTTATCTATTGAACATCATAGTTTATCTTGACAAATTTTCATCTGTTTTTCTATCTATCCTTTAGGGTCACATACATGTTCTTGTACCCTGAGATGCATTCGATGTGGAAATGGATTCAAAATAATTTCAGATGTTCTTCTTCGTGTGTAATGTTTATTAGAGTACCGGAAAGAGACTACTTCCTTATAGGAGAAAATAGGTTTGTCCTGAATGTGTTTGCTTTGTTTAGAGCAGTGATTTATTGTTGTTTTTATGGTATAAAATGAGTGGAAATATTTTATAAAAATGCATATAAAAAAAATTAGAAATGAATGACAGAAATGTATTACATTTTGTAATTTAAAGTTGCAAATCAAGTCAAGATATGATTTAAGTATATTTCAATAGTCTCTGAAATATGTAATATAACACATTTGTGCAGTTGGGAGATGGAAAAATGGTTCACTGCTTTATATGACATCCTAAATAATCGTCCACACGGACTGTTGGATCCCAAGGTAATGTTTTGCCATTTCTGACTTGAAAACGTGCCTCGTGCATTGTGTAAACACGTGTGCATGGTATACAAAATATTTTCTTTCAGCTCAATCCTCTGTATTAAACATCTGTCACGCAGACATTTGGGTCGAAGAGACACATCAGTGAAACTCTGCAATCAGAAAATGACAATAAACAGGTATGCTGGCGCATGGAAAGGCCTGCTAAAAATAGGTCTGGTTTATGTTGCCAACTGGTATTACAGGTTTTATGATCTTTAATTATGCCTGTCTTTAGTATTCTATTTATTGCCCAATGCAAAGTTTCCCAACTATTGTTGAGAATAATTTTTTATTAACAGGTTAGTCCCAATTAACTGTGATTTAAAACAATAATCAGCTCTTATAAACGCTCATTCAAACGTTTTTGCAAACCACACTGATTATATCAAACAAGCTAAAAACAATCTGCCTGTTATCTGGAGAGACAGAAAGAGAGAGAAACAGGTTTGTTAATTTTAGAAACATTGCTCCTTCTTATTGTGACAGTAACAAGACCAGTTCAATCTCTTTGACATATTCTGGTTATTTTTGGATTTTATTTGTAGCTGTGCAATAATGTAATAAGACAAGAAAATAATATTATCATCAACATTGTGCCAATGACAGAAAACTGAGTGGGGTCAAACAAAATGTGTTACACATGAGCTGCCATCATCTGTAACCCATGAGCCCATCTATGTTTCTCCGATAAAACTGAAGAGTAACAAGGTAGATACATGCAACCAACACAATAGGAAGTACAAACTTATACACACAAACATACTTTCCTAATATTTTCACTCTCTTTTTGCTCATGAGAGACTGAACTTACAACAGAAATAAATCATGAAGATGACGACACAGATGACCTGTCAGAATGAATAACGACTCAGGCTTCATCCTCAACTCCAGCTATGAGTTAGTGTTAACTGTCACAACAGACCAATAGCCTGGAAACAAGACTGAATTTAAGATGTATTTGTTTTGATATTTCATTTTTACAAGGCAAGTAATATGTTGAATTAATATCCAAATAAACAAAGTTGAACAGGATTCTTTACATGCATTATGTTTCAATGACTTAAACATTAAAGCAAAGCAAAATGAATAATGTTTTTACAATAACACTGCTTTGGACACCTCAGATGAAAGGGATAATGAGATGAACTGCAAATGTTGCATTAATTTACTTATAAATTATAAATTTCACTCATTTACAACAATAAATATACTTACTAAAGCAAATGACAACAAGACAATGATTTCAGAAAAAGGCAGCTCAGAACAGAACAATCCAGAAAGTTCTGTAGCATATGTAAATATTTAAAATTACAAGGTTTTGAAACAAATGTATGTTCTTATAGACTATTTTGATGTGAAAAGTAAAGAAAATAAACTGTATGACCAGTTTTAACGTGCACAGTTGGTTAAAACTATATCATACGTTCTTTCAATGTCATTATTTTGTCTTTTAATAAAAGATTTCTGGTATTGGTTTTATTGACTTCAGTGTGTGTGTGTTCTCTAGCAGAGTCCCAAAACTAACTGACATGTATCTTATATATCTTCATATCCTAAAATGACAAAAAAATTATTTGTTTATTCCACAAACAAATTAAGTACATTCCTTTTCTTTGTCTATTTTATATAGCATGTAGCATTTTGATTATAAAGGTTTCTTATGATAAAAATTGTGCTTCCCATGTGTATTCCAATTTGACCTCAAAATCAGTTCATCTATAGAATTTATCTGAATCTGTGCATTCTGTACAAAGTACAGATTAGATAAATCAGTCTCAGGTCGGAAGTTTGCATTTATTTTTAGGCCTGGAAAACATTCTCTCACTTACACATCCATTATGCACTCTGTCAGTAATCAATGGTTTTAGCAGAGAATGAGTTTATCACACTGTTCACAACATCCAAATAACACAATTTAGCAGGGAAGTTCAATATTACATGCTCATGAACCCTAACCCAGACTCCTAATAAAAATCTAGATTTCTTTTTAACGCTTTACTTTTATTAAAAGTATTATCTTATTATTGCACATAGACCTATAATGCATATTAGACCATTAGTTAATGTTTATTCAAATACTTAAAAATGTCATGCCATTTTATTTAGTTTGTTATATACTGTTTTTACTTAGACTACCACACATTTACTTAATCTTTGGAGATCCGAAAATAAATACCATCAATGATGAATCCGCCTAATCGCTCCCAACGCCAACTCAACTTGCCAAGAGCATGTCATACTTGGAAAAAAATCAAGGGTGGAGTATTTACTGAAATCCATCAGTCAAAATTTCTCCCTACAATCCACAGTAGCACACATAGAAAGAATTGTTTTGGCATGGTAACTTATTAAATCAACTCTTGCACTCCTAAGAGGAACCAAGAGCTTCTAAATAACTATAACCAAATAACTGAGAAAGTTCCAGCTTATGTATAAGGTTATGAGTGTATACATATTTCAGTCACAGCTTACTGCATGTGCTTCAGAAGTTACACTTCTTTTTGTAATACAATGTTTTTCACAATACCATGAACACGTTTGTCTGGTTATTTCCACAAACAAATGACGGACAAAGTCAAAGGGGAGGGATTCCTACACCTGAGCTTACATATAACCAGAAATTCCTCCTTTTACCAACATAACACTCTGGAAGAAACAAAGGACCTTTAGCTTCCTCCTAAACTGCCATCATAACATACACGTCGTGAGAACTGAATAACTTTTCAGAGGACACTAATTAACGGTGACACAAGGTAAGGCAATAATATTACAGAATATTGCTACTGATATGATGAATCTGCTTTGAGATGCCTGTAACATATTAAGAAATAATGCTGATATTCTGAGAATTGGAAGTTGAGTTTAAAACATTCTTAAAGACTTCATGCAATGTTATCATATGACATATTATTATATATTTTAAATACGATGGGGGGTTAATTTCCATTGCATTTTATTTGGTCTTGTGCTGACATTTTTTTTATTAATCACTATTGTTTACATCTGTTTATGAGATATATTACAGTAAAACAACTTAAATAACATTTCACATCTATTTTAGAACTAAAGCAACAACATCAGGATGTCCAACAACAAAAAGAAACCAAGTAAGTCTAAAAACCTCTTGAGAAAAATGGGATAATAAAGGAATACAATTTACAATCTCAAACAGAGTGGAGACTGTGTGCTTAATGCTGTTTTAATTATGTTTCTGCAGCAGCGACTGCAAAATTTTACAATGAACCAGCGATGGTGGAGGAATTGTACACTGGATACCTGCTCAAGTCCCCCGCTCAACCAGCCCTAATTAAAAACACTGTAAGTCTCATATTGCATTTCAACTTGAAACCAAATATCTGCAGTCTGTCAAAGACAGTTCATCTGCTTGTGAAATTTAGCAGTTTTATATATCTGTCACAGAAATCATGGAAGCGTCGTTTTTTTGTGCTCTCAAAGACGGGTGAGGATGCCTACCAGCTGACGTATCTTGCAAACAGCGAAGGAAAAGAGATAGACCTTTCGAAGTAAGGAAAAGACTGTCAAAGTCATAAATAAAAGTATTTTTTATATAAATGTATCTAGAAGTATTTTCACACTATAATGAAAATGTCTTTCTGTTGTAAAGGATCAGCCTGCTGTTTATTGGCCCTGAGACACATCAGAAGTGGGACTGGATCCAGAAAAACTTCAAATGCCCTCCATCCTCTGTGCTGTTCTTGAAGGTGGAAGACGACAAACCAAAACACTCTAGAGACTATTTCCTCATTGGAGAAAACAGGTTTGCCACCATTATTTTGACCATATTTCTCATTTCAATTACAACATGGTTCCATGAAGACCATGATACAGGCAAAAAAAAACAAAAATAATATTTAAAGCCTCCACGAAATCTAAATAAAAGTTTTGTGGCTTTTAGTCCATGTCTATTAGTTCTGAAGCCATGTATAGCACATATATATGTAAATATACACATTTCAAATTGAGCTTTATCAGCATAATTAAGCATTTACTATATTTCCAAATCATATATAATATTAAAATATTAAAATAAACAGTTCAGAAAATAAATGTGAAGTAAATAAAGAGATACATGAGATCAAATTAACTTTTGCAGTTCATTTCACTGCATTTTGTAATTAATACATTATTTATTAATACATTTTAATTAATTTAAAATATTCACTGAGCTATAAATAAAATAAAATATAAATTAAAATAAAATATTGATTTAATTTTAAAAAACTTTTTTTTTTTAGTCTTTAAACAGTAGCTTAATAATTCTGCTTTTAAAGTTAGTTATATATTCTGAAAATATAATTCTGGAAATCTAGTCATTTTAAAACAAGTGATGCAGTTTTTCAGTAGTGTTAAATGTTTTCTGGTGTTTTCAGTGATGATATGGATGGTTGGCTCAATGCCTTAGTCAAGGTAATGAAGACCCAGAAATCACAGACCCTTCAGGTAAACATTAAAATATCTCTTTTCACATGTATGCATATATAAACTCACTGCCAAAGGTTTAGACACCAACCTATATTACCATTTCCTGAATAACGAATAACAAAAAGAAATATAGCAATCATGCAGCAATAAAAAACAACAATTTTTAATATTATTACTACTTTATATTTTATCTATTTTTTACGTTATCATACTTTACTTTTTTCCACAGGGCAACAGATTTAGATCAGCATCTGAACCTGCAAAGATTTCGGAACCTCATGTTGAGGATGAGGCTGATGACAGATGGTCAGCACCTGAATTAATGCTAACTTACCCGTCACCATACAGCCATTATGACTATCCTCGCAATCTCAGCGAACCTCCAATTCCAGTAGCACTCAAGGTTTTACACTTTTACACAGTTTCTTCAATATAAAGTATGTATAAAAGCTCTTAAACTTCCAACTGAAAAAAATAATAAAACTCAAACCTCTATGTGGCAGATTCCAGTTATTGAGGATGAAGATGAGAAGGACGAGACAATGCAGGATGACAATGAAGAAGACAATGAATACATGTCCATGGCATCATTGTAAGTGACTGAGAGCACTTTTCTCTTTAACTGGCCTAGTGGTAAATAATACGTATTCTGTTAACAAAATACAACTTTTTAGAGACATTTTAATGAATTTATTTTTCTGTGTTCTTTTCTGATTAGGCAAACAGCTTTGAAAGAAGACCAAAAGGAGGTGGACACTACATGCATGCAGAAAAAGTAATTTTGAATTCTTGATTCAATGTTATGTACCTCATGCACTATTGTGTGTGTGAGATACGATAAACTCAGTGTCTGTGTCGTTTGACACTCTGTAATGTGTTCACTCAAAGTTCATTCCCCTCCGTACGTCACATGAGACAAATAGATTTTATTCTTTGTTTATTTAAAGACTACAAAACAACTCTTATCTTAGAGTTGCTGAACGGTGTGCTTTGTTGTTTGGAAACTTCCATTCTTGCAGAACAGGTCTGGTCACGGATGAATGTCAAGATTAAAGCAAACATTTGGCATGGTTTTAACAGCTTAGGAGATGCAAATCATCTCTGACTAGGACAATTCGCCTCTACTTTTCCTATGCAAGATTTTGCGAGGGAAATCCTGTCATTTCAATTGAATTTTCAGGAGTTCCCCTGAACTCCTCAGATTTTTCTCATGTTCAAGTTGGTCATGCAAATATGCTGCAGTAACCAACAGAAAGCTGCTTGGTTTGAAAGTGACTTCTGTCTAAACACATTGCTACATTATTGGCAATGGACCTTTTTAGTCTGTGAAATTTTGCCAAAATATTGCTAATGTAACCATACCTTCAGCAAGAATTATTCTATGGTGGTTTTAGCCGTATTCAGCTCTAAAATGATCTTGATTCTTGATGTTCTATTGTTTATAAAATACATATAGTTAATGTTATTTTTTGGTTGTCTTTTTCAGCACTTCCATTAATGGTCACAATTCCTCGGTGTGCAATGGTGCAGTCAACCAGGATGAGGATGATGAAAATAAATGGTAAATTTTGACTAATGGATCGTTTGAAAAACCTACCACTGCATTTTTCTGTTGAATGCACCTCAATGATGTCATCACTTATTAGTGTATTATGCATAAATGAGCTATATTTAGCATGAAAAATGTGGAATCTGTTTGAATCTTATCAATGCATATTTCTATTCCCCAGTGAAACGCACACACATCTTGAGAAAGAGATCTGCGTTAGTCAAAATGATCTGAAAAACAGTCTGATCTTGACACAGGAAAAAGGCAAACCATGGTACAACTCTCATTGATAATTAATTACAGTTATTACAGTTTAATAACTGTTACTGTAGTCCTTACAAATGAACAACTTACATTATGTTTCTCATAGTTCATCTTTCTCCTCTCCAGTGTCTCTGACTGTCGGAAGATTCAGGATTCGTGTCTCTTCCATAAGGGGGATCAAATCCTAGCCTTCAATGACCTGCTCATAGACACAGTAGAAGAGATACAGACATACGTAAGAAGACTAAGCAAGAATGAGGTAAGATGATGATTCACAGTAAAAGAATGTTTTTTTGTCACTACATTCAGAGAGCTATAAATAATGCTTCTCAAATTACCTGCAGGTAAAACTCACTGTTCGGCGGCTGATAGGATCCCAGCCTCTGCACTCTGAACCTTGCCCATCATAATGAGGACATGAAACAAAATCTCATGTGAATTCATCACCATTAAGATATTCGAATTGTGTCTGTGGAACTTTAAACTCTTTCAATCGAGTCTAATCATTCAGGTGGAAAACCAGGTGCAAATGAAGAGGCAGTCAGGTTATCTAAAGTAACTTGTCCTCTTTTGACTGTACATTAATCATGTAAATATGTAAAATTGTGAATGTTAGATTCATTGACCTTAAAATGTCACTGAGTGAATGAAATGAGTAAGATTTAGACTGTATATATGTACATGAAACCTTGTGAGGAGTTGTGGGTATATTAGTTCACATCTGTTCATGTGAAGAACAAGAGTCATGTATTACTTTATAATAAGTATGAAGGTTAATTCACATTGAAAAATGCACAGTTCTGAATTGTTCATGTATTTTAACCTCTTTAAAGATGCACTTTTTTACAATACTAACAGTATGAGGTACTTTATATACTGTGTATATACAAGTTTTTTGTCATTGTGTATTTTGTTTTGCAAAGCTTTTAACTAATGATGTATTGCTCCTAGTCATGCATTGATTCAAATGTTTTAGTCACTCTTTAGATTGATGATTACTCAATAACATGTCGCCTACATAATGTATATACATGTATTATGCTGTAGAAAAGCACATATTTGCACATTGTTACAATGTGAAGTATTAAACATTTGAAACATTTTTTGCAATTATTTTATATTTTATAAACGTGTATAGATATTACTTTTACAGAAATGTACAAAATTTTGTAATTTCGATTTTATATAATTTATTTTAAAAATAGCCAAAGAGTCGAGATATGATTTGACTATTTTTAAATAGTCTCTGAAAGATGCAATATAATATATTTGTGCAGTTGGGAGATTTGACATACAGATCCCATATAGTACACAAGTGTGCATGATATACAATTAATTTCAAGCTGAATCATCTAAATTAAATATCTGTCACACAATGAGCAGGTATGTTGGCACATGGCCATCAAGAAAAAAAAACAGGTTTGCTAATTTTAGAAACATTGATTGTTAAAGGGATTTATTTAATACTATGATTAAATAAATATTATGACCAGTTCACTCCACTGATTATCAATAGACTTAATTTGTAGCTGTTCCATATTAGGCCAATGACAGAAAACTGAGTAGGGTCACACAAAATATGTTACACATGAGCTGCCATCATCTGTGACCCATGAGCCCATCTATGCTTGTCCTAAGAGGAAACAAAAACATATACACACAAATATACTTTACTAATATTTGCACTCTCTTTTTGCTCATGAGAGACAGAACAGACAGCAGAAATAAATCATGAAGATGACGACACAGTTGAATTGGCTTTCTCTGTTGTTTTTTATTATTAATTGTTTAAGTAATATGTTCATTTTCAAATAAATGTAAATTTGAAGCTTTTTATATGCTAATCATACATTTTGTTTCACTGACTTGAACTAAAGCAAAGCAAAATGAATAATGTTTTTACAATGACACCTCAATTGAAAGTGATAATGAGATGAACTGCAAAAGTTGCATTAATTTACTGATAGAAATTTCACATCATTTACAAAAATAATCAAGCAAATGACCACAAGACAATGATTTCAGAAAAAGGCAGCTTATCAAAAAGACCAGAACAATACCTCAGTATACAGAAAATTTTGTAGCATATGAAAATAAGTACTAAATATATATTTAAAAAGTATGATGTTTCTATGATCTTTTAAAACAAATGTGTGTTCTTTGTAAATGCCTTGATGTGAAAAGTAAGATAAATACTGTAAATACAATAATGCAATAATGTAAATTTAACATAACTATTTTTATACTCTAATTCAAATTCAGTGTATTACTTTTGATTGTGTATTTACCTTTTAATATAAAGGTTTACTCTTGGCTCTGTTTAAACAATTATCTGAATGTGTGCATTTTGTACAAAGTGCAAGATGGAAAAAATCAGGTCAGAAGTTTGCATGTATTTTTAGGTGTGGAACAAACAATGTGCAACAGTGAAACACATTCCCATTTACACATACACACCCTTTATGTACACTAATTTGTTTATCACAATAAAACACTATAATATATTTTATCACTATAAATTATAGATTTTTTTTTTTACTTTTATTCAAAGTATTAACTAAAATGACTGCATATAAGCTTATAATGCATATTAGATCATTAGCTAATGTCTATTAAAATAGTTAAAAATGTTGTGACATTTTGTTTCTATGACATTTATTTTTTCATGACAATTATTTGTTATATACTGTGTACACTTCCACACATTTATTTAACCCTTGGAGACACAAAATGCCACAATGCCGTCAATGATAAAACCACCTAATCACTCCAACCCCACCTCACCCTGCCAAGAGCATGTTACACTAGGAAAAAATCCAGGAAAAACGGTGGAGGAAAGACAATTACAGTATCATTAGAGTATTTACTAATAAGATTTCCCCCTAAAATCCCCTACAGCATACAAAAGAATGAAATAATTATTTTTTGGCACAGTAACTTATCAAGTCACCTCTTGCATTCCTATGGGGAACCAAGCGCTTCTAAATGCATAAATAACTAACCAAACAAACTGTAAAGTGCCAGCTTGTGTATATGAGTCTATATGTGTACATGTTTCAGTCACAGCTTACTTCATGTGCTTCAGAAGCTAAATGTCTTTTTATAGTATCAAGTTTATCACAATACCACAATGCCATGGACACGTTTTGTCTGGTAGTTTCCACAAACCAATAACAGACACAATCAACTGGGAGGGAGCCTAAACCTGAGCTTACAAATAACCAGAAACTCCTCCTTTTACCAGCAACACACTGTGGAAGATACAAAAGGCCTCTAGCTTCCTCCTAAACTGCCATCATAACATACACGTTGTGAGAGCTGAATCATTTTTTACAGTGTCACAAGGTAAGGCAATACTATTACAGGAAATGGCTACTGATATGATGATTCTGCTTGTGATGCTTGTAACATGTAAAGAAATAATGCTGATACTATTCATGTGAGAATTAGAGTTTAAAACATTCATCAAGACATCATGCAATTTTATTATATAACATATTATATTATGGTGTTGCGCTGACATTGCATTTTTTTTGCCTTTTTTACAAAATCATAAATCACTGTTGTTTACAACTGTTTATCAAATATATCAGTGGCTTAGAGCAAAACAACTTAAATGACATTTCACATATATTTTAGAACTAAAGCAAACAACATCAGAATGTCCAACAACAAAAAGAAACCAAGTAAGTCTAAAAATCTCTGGAGAAAAATTAGATAATCAAGAAAACAAATGGAAAAACTCAAACTCAACTGAGCTGCATAAATGTGTTTAATGTTGTTTTAATTATGTTTCTGCAGCAGCAACTTCAATATTTTACAGTGAACCAGTGATGGTGGAAGAATTATACACTGGATACCTGATCAAGTCCCCACCAACTAAAAACGATGTAAGTCTCATATTGCAATTCAACCTAAAATCAAAATATCTGCAGTCTGTCAGACAGTTCCTCTGTTTGTGAAACTTAGCAGTTTTATCTGTTCTAGCTGTCAAAGAAATCATGGAAGCGCCGTTTCTTTGTGCTCTCCAAAACGGGTGAAAAGTCTTACCAGCTGACATATCATGAAAACAACGAAAGGAGAGACAAACCTTTGGGAGAGATAGACCTTTCTAAGTAAGGAAAAGACTGTCAAAGTCATAAATAAATAAATGAAGTTATTTCCACACTATAATGACAACATATTTCTGTTGTAAAGGATCAGCCTGCTGTTTATTGGCCCTGAGGCACATCAGAAGTGGGACTGGATCCAGAAAAACTTCAAGCGTTCTCCATCCTCTGTGCTGTTCTTGAAGGTGGAAGACGACACACCAAAACACTCTAGAGACTATTTCCTCATTGGAGAAAACAGGTTTGCCACCATCATTTAGACCATATTTCTCATTGCCATTACAACATAGTTCCATGAAAGCCAGCATGATGCAGGCAAAAAAAATAAATAAATAGAAATAATGAAATAAATACTATTTAAAGGCTCCGTTTCTTGGCTTTTATTCCATGTCTGTTAGCTCTGAATCCACGTATATTTTAGTAGTGTAGCATACGCAATAGTAAATATACTATTACTAAGTTATTACTAAGGCATTATTAAACATTCAGTATATTGCCAAAGCCTAGACATTGTAAGAACAATTAAATAAAAATCTATTTTTCATGGATTCTTTAAGAAGAAGCTTAATCATTCTGCTTTTTAAATTAGTTATATATACTGGAAATATAATTCTAGAAATCTTTCATTTTAAACTTTTATTTTTTATTTTAAAACAACTGAGTTTAAAACACTCAGTAGTGTTAAATGTTTTCTGGTGTTTTCAGTGAGGATATGGATGGTTGGCTCAATGCCTTAGTCAAGGTAATGAAGACCCAGAAATCACGAAATACCCTTCAGGTAAATATTAA
>JAUZSZ010000114.1:18988376-18999115 GCA_034780575.1 Labeobarbus marequensis | reverse complement strand
GCATTGATTCAAATGTTTCAGTCACTCTTTAGATTGATGATTACTGAATAACAAACAGCCTACATAATATATACATGAAGTATGCATGTATTTGCTCTTTGTTACAATGTGAAGCATAATTAAACGTTTAAAACATTTTTTGCAATTATTTCTAAATATACATATATTTTTAATATAATTAGAGATTACTTTTACAGAAATGCATTACATTTTGTAAGTTTTATTTTTATCATCAGTTTTTAAATAGTCTCTGAAAAATGCTATATGTATTTGCACAGTTGCTTTATTTGACATCTTATATATAAATAATTGTCCACACAGGCTATTGGGTCCCAATGTTTTGACATTTCTGACTTAAAAGGGTGTCTCATCCATTTTGTACACAGGTGTGAATGGTATTAAAAATAATTTCTTTCAGCTGAGTCATCTGAATTAAATTCTGTCACACAGACATTTGGGTCAAAGGCATATCAGTGAAACTCCACAATTGTAAATAGACAATGAGCAGACATGGCCAACTGCCCATTGTCTGGAGGAAAAAATATAAGAATAAAATAAAATAAACCAAAAAAACCAGGGGAACCAAGAGTGCATGTGCATGGAGAATACAAGAGCAAAAAAACTGCATAAAAAACTATAATCCAAGAAATGGTAAAGTGCCAGTTTTTGTATAAGACTATGAGTGTATATGTGTACATATTTCAGTTGCAGCTTACAGCATGTGCATCAGAAGCTAAATTTCTTCTTGTCGTATGATGTGTTCCACAATGCCATGAACACGTTAGTCCGGTAATTTTCTCAAAGGTATGACAGACAGAGTCAAAGGGGAGGGATCTTAAATATGTGCTCACATAAAACCAGAAACAACAACTCTTACCAGCACAACTCTCTGGAAGAAACAAAAAGCATCTAGCGTTCGCCACCTCCAGAACTGTGAGAACTGGATACCTTTTAGAGGACATTATTTTTACAGTGAAACAAGGTAAACCAATAATATAGAATATGGCTACTGATATGATGATTCTGTTTTGTGATGCTTGTAACATGTAGAGAAATAATGCTGATACTATTCATCTGAGAAATAAAATTTGAGTTGAAATATTAAAAAGACCTAATGCAATATTATTATATAAGGTGGAGGGTTCATTTCCAATGCATTGTAATTAGTCTTGTGCTGTTGCCAGTGACACTGCACTGAATATTATTTTACTAAATCATACATCGCTGTTGTTTACTGCTGTTTATCTTATTGTTTACTGCAGATATATGTCAGTGGCTTACATTAAAAAACTTGACATTTCACATCTATTTTAGAACTAAAGCAAACAACATCAGGATGTCCAACAAAAAGAAATCGCGTAAGTCTAAAAATCTCTTAGGAAAAATGGGACAATCAAGGAACGAAAAGAATTGAGCACCATTTAATGCTGATCAGCTCTAATTATGTTTCTCCAGAAGCGACTGAAAAATTTTTCAGTGAACCAGTGATGGAGGAATTGTACACTGGATACCTGCTCAAGTCCCCCCCTCTAACAACCCTAACTAAAAACACTGTAAGTCTCATATTGCAGTTCCACCTGAAACCAAAATATCTGCTGTCTGTCAAAGACAGTTTCTCTGTTCGTGAAACTTAGCAGTTTTATAAATCTGTCTCAGAAATCATGGAAGCATCGTTTCTTTGTGCTCTCCAAAATGGGTGAAGACTCCTACCAGCTGACATATCATGTAAGCCGCGAAAAGAGAGACAAGACTTTGGGAGTAATTGACATTTCTAAGTAAGGAAAAGAATGTCTCATTAATAAATATGTAAAGTGTTTTTATACTATAATGAGAGTGTCTTTCTGTTTTAAAGGATTAGTCTGCTGTTCACTAACCCTGAGACACATCAGAAGTGGGACTGGGTCAAGAAACAATCCAAGGGCTCTCCATCCTCTGTGCTGTTCTTGAAGGTGGAAGACGACACACTAAAACAATCTAGAGAATATTTTCTCATTGGAGAAAACAGGTTTGCCACCATTATTTTAACCATATCTGTCATTGCCATCACAACATAGTTCCATGAAAGTAGTGTTAAATGTTTTCTGGTGTTTTCAGTGCTGATGTGGATGGTTGGCTCAATGCCATAGTCAAGGCAATGAAGACCCAGAAATCACAAAATAAACCGCAACATACAGACGATACTCAGGTAAACAAACCTTCTCTCTCCCTCTCTATCTTCACATACATGCATATATAAACTATCAGTCATATGTTTGAGCACACCTAATGATACTTACTACCATTTCCTATATCTGAGAATAAAAAAAAACATAAAAGGAAATATGGGAATTATACAGTAACCAAAAAAAATATTATTTTTGATCAGAGTTTCAACAACACTAAACTAAAACTAAACTAAACTAACACTAGAAACTAAAATTCTGTCAAGTGTACCAAAACTTTTGAGTGCTCACATGCTTTACCTTTTTCCACAGGACAAGAGACCTAGATCAATGTCTGTACCTGTGAACTGTTCAGAGCCTGTTCAAAAGGATGACAGACGGTCAACATTTGAATTAACTACTCCGCCCCAATACGATTATTATGACTATCCTCACAAGCTCAGCGAACCTCAAATAACAATAACACGCAAGGTTTAACATATTTAAACAGTTTCTTTCACATATGCATATGACAAAATACACAAATAAAACTCAAACCTCTATCTGGCAGATTCCAGTTATTGAGGAAAAAGACGAGACAGATGAAAAGCAGGATGAACCTCAAGAGGACAACAGTGAATACATGCCCATGGGATCAGTGTAAGTATTTAAAAGCACTTTTCCCCTTAACTGGTCGCATGTAATGCATTCTGTCAATAAAACATAATTTTCAGAGTTTAAATGCCAAGTTCTGCCATGAAACTTTAGATGGCAGATATTCACAGTGTTAAACTACACAGTGTTAAACTACTTAGCATACTCAGCCAATGAGCTTACTGCTTTACATTTAAATGGCTGGTTAGCATTCACTAGAGCAGTTCGCAGTGCACTTTCAGAGTTCCTCTGAAACCCTTCACCTTCCCCAGCTCCACCTGTATAGAACTGCCACGGGTTATTATATATGCTTTTTGTGCAGCAGCTGTATATCTTAAATACTCACAGCACCGTTTCGCATATGTATCGGCAGTAGCAAATTCCTGTACTTGCTTTGCAGCAGCAGAATAATCTAATAATCAATACCAATAATCTAGGACTACAGCAATAACCAACAGCAGCAACAATTCAGCAGGAGCAGCATATACAATACATTAACATTCATACCATTTACCATGCTAAAATCTTCAGAGAGTTGTCATGATAGAACTGAATTGTTCTGTGATCTTTTCTGATTAGGAAAATGGTGTTGGAAGATGAGCAACAGGAGGATGACACTGCATGCAAAGAGAAAAAGTAATTTTGAAGTCTTTAATTCAGCGTTATTTACCTCATGAGATTGAACTATTTTGTCAGTGTTCAAAACAACACTGTTTCTTTTCTTAGCGTCAATTAGCAGTCTATTTTGCACATTTCGTTCTTGCTGAACAGGTCTGGTTTTGGATGACTGTAAAAACGAAAGCAAATATTTGGCAATGTTTTAACATAACTGAGATGCAATCATCAAGATGTTTAACCTCTACAAAAGGATGTGGTCTATGGTGGTTTGGCCTTTAACTGATTTAATCAAATGAAATGGTAAACTTATAGCAACAATTCTCTGTATTCATGTCAGTTTTACCAAGATCAGATCAGTTGTGGAAAAGCTACTAGTACAATCTTCTGCTGAATACACTGACACCATCTCTGTTTTTCTGATTTTATTTATTTATTTTTATTTTTCCCAGTGAAGATCACAATCATTCTAAGCAATCAGTCAGCTTTAGTGGGAACTCTGCCTCTACTGAGTTGGACAAAAGGTGATTTTTATCATTTCAAACAGGGCTGTAACCACCATATTCAGACTGATACAAGTTTTTAGTGGCTGATTATTATTAGTGGTCCACACTAATCCTAAATATGTAAAAAAAAAAAAAAAAATCCATTAGCAGGGTGCTTCTGATTTAGAGAAAACAACTACTGAGTGTTATCAAAAAATATCAATCCAAGGCACTTGAAAGTACAGTATTGTGAAAAAAGTAAAAAGCCTCTATTCACATGGCTTTAACATTAAAAACAACAGTAATGTTAAAAGGCTTTTTACTTTTTTCACAATACTTTCACTTTCAGTACTAGTGTCTTGGATTGATTAATTTTGACATAAAAGAATCCTGCATTCAAAGAGCACCAATTTATAGATTTCACGCCCTAGCAGAATTTCTTTGCATATTTTTGGATGTATGAACTACTGAGTGTATCAATGTGTTAGTTATTGAGTAAAATTCCATCCTTTCCTAATTAAAATCCTGAGGCATATTTAGCACTGTGGTTATGATAAATGTGGCATTTGTATTTTTCTGCTTTGTAGTGAAACGCAAACATATGCTGAGAAGGAAATCTGCAGTAGTCAAAATGATCTGAGTCTGATCTTGACACAAGATGAAGGCAAACCATGGTACAACTCTATAACAGATATTTAATGACACAGTCTGTTCTAGAATCACTGGTAGTATGAGTAGAAATTACCTACTTACAATGTATTATATTTCATCTCTCATCATCATCTTCTCCAGGGTGTCTGAGTGTCGTCAGATTCAGGACTCAAGGGGGGATCAGACTCTGCCTCCAGAAGCAGTACAAGAGATTCAGAAATACATAAAAAGACTAAACAAGGATGAGGTAACACGATAATTCACTGAAAAAGAATTGTCTTTTTTTCAGAGACCTATAAATAAAGTTACTGAAATTATTTGCAGGTAAAACTTCTAATTCAGCGGCTTCCAGGCCTCACTCTGAACCCTGCCCATCATAATGATGACATGAAACAAAGTCTAACACGAAATCTTTCATCACCATCAAAATAATAGAAATTTAGTTCGTGTACATGTCTAATTTAAGGTCAAAGCCAGGTCTATGAGACATTAAAGCTCATTCATTTACTCATACAGGCAGAAAACAAGGTGTTCTATACTGTTCATCTGTTTATATATTTTAAAGCAGCACTTTTTTTTTTACAATTTTAATAGTATGAGACATTTTATGTACAATGTATATAAAACTTATCTGTCATTGTGTATTCTTTATTTGTTTTGCCAGTGATGCACTGCTCCAAATCATTATGCATTGCTTTAAATGTTTGTCTGATGATTACTGAATAACAGTAAATAGACTAATTAACATAAAGATGAATTATGCTTTAGAAAGCATGCATCTTGTACATTGTTACACTGTGAAGTGTTATTAAACTTCCCATTTAACAGTTTCTGCCTTTTTATATTTTGCTGTGTGTATGTGATAAAAGATCTGTGCTTTCAAATTATATCAGTAGTTATTTTCTTAAAAAGCACAACAAACTTGATTAGTGTTTTTTGAAATTGTTTGGTTATACCTCATAACTCCCTCTATTGTTTAAATGGAGTGTCTACAACCAAATTCATATTACAAACTCATGATGAATAGATGAACTCAGATGTTTCTTGTTTGCTACTCTGTATTTTTTTTATAATAAGTTTAGAATTTAGAGACTGTGTGTCGAACCAGAAACTCCACCCACCTTCCCCATCACAGCCAAAAACAAAGCCCTGTAGCTTCCTCCAATCAACCACATCGACTCTGAATGAAACCAGTTTTTCTGCATTCTGTAAAAAACACAAGACATCTGATTTTTCATGAGGGTATTTTGAAGCACTGAAATGCAATATCAAAAACAAGATGTTGACCAGAAACTTCTCTTCCCATCAGGGTCAAGAACAAAAGATGTCTAGCTCTGCACTATTATCATGAAATGATTATGCTGCAGAGGACATCTATGAAAGTAGTACAGTAGGTCAGGGATGAGCAACTTCAATCCTATAGGCCCATTCCTAATCAAATACACATCCGCCCTTTTTTCTTAGGAAATCCTGAAGACTTGGGTTAGATTATTTTAGTTGAATCCAAATGTTTGCATATCATTCATCAATCTCAAATATGAATTCTCATTTAAAACTTAAATATGTAAGTAGCAACACTCACTCTAACGTTAACCCATATAAATGTGCACTATTAGTCACATATCCAAGTGTTCGTCCCGAGTGTGAAAGTTATTAGCGACTTTACTGCATGACATGGAGGTGCCTGTGTGATCACTGCCATTTTTTCCCTGATAACAGTGGAAGCAACTTAAAATACACCTTCATTTTTATTCATACAGTACATAATTTGAAACTGTACAGGTTGTACTTTAATTCGTGTACATTCTCAATATCAATAAAACAATGTGCTTTTGTAAAATAAAGAAAACAAAGAGTTTTCTGCTGTCTCGGTCTCTGTGAACTGAAGCATGTCACAAAAATTAATGAGAGTCAGTGTTTAGGCTACTTGCTTCATAAACATGAGAAATATATATATATATATATATATATATATATATATAAAGCTTGAAAAGTCTACTTTTAAACAAGCTAAATCACACAGAAAATAAATATTCTTTGCTGGTGCTTTGGTGCAAGCTTATTGTGTGTACTTGTGTGAGGAATAGGCTATTAAAGGCTCTTTATGGTTTAGTTGATCCCTCAATATAGTATATGTAAGTAATTAAATTAATATAAAAGTGTGATTAGTTGACTACAGCAGCTTAAATTAATGACTATTAGTACACAAGAAAAATCTTTAGCCTGAATCCTAAAACAGTATTTAACTTTCTGGGTGAACCAAGGTATAGGAAAATCAATAGGGCTGTTGTTAGAAACCACTTAATAATGGGTTTGACACTTAAAATTGACTGAACAAGCAAGCAGTCCAGAGACAGTATTTTTAAGTACTCAGAGTCTTTGCTCAGATGGGAACATTGTATCTGTGAAAGGTTTCATAGTGTGTGTGATGGATCTAAATAACACCCTTTAAGAAGAGAAATGAACAGATGAAACAGTTACATGAACTGTGAACAAGAGGATAGAACTGACATGTAGTAAGACAACACTTGCATTTCATATGTACTTCAGGAAAGAAGCAACAGCATCCAAACTAACAGCAAACATGATTCAGATGTGTCTTGAATCTGTTGAGATGAATTTAAAGTGAACTATAAACTTATCGCACTATATCTGTTTCTTCTTATTCAGGACATCAGGTGCATTTAACAGGCATGTGTAAATGTCTAATTCAGAGAAAATTTGGAAAATTCGTTATACCATTTATTAATCTATGAAATATCTTAGATGACACGTGCCTTGATTTGCATCTGAGATGGCAATGGGTTTGCAAAAACCTTTTCTATTATAGTAGATGACAGGTTACTTCCTCATTGGAGAAAGCAGGTTAGACAGGATTTTTTTCCATCCAAGAAACTTTACTGGAAGGCAAAATTTAAAACCAAAAAAGCATTATGCAGTATCTACAAAAGCTTAAAAAATTAGGTTTTATATGAAGTACATATTTTTGCAGTGAGATTAGATCTATGCATCTGCTGATGCATTCAGGATAACACGAACTACTGTATAAGAAAGATGAGTAAAGAGATTATCATGGTCTAATCTATCATTTCATGTTAAAGTTACCCCTCCTGGAGATGCTTTCCAAGGAAAGGCGTTTTTTTCATTCCATACTATAGACCAGTTTCAAATGCATTCCAGTGCCTTTCTTGCTGAAAAATCACGGGCTGAAAACTCCTAAATTCTCCTACTTCCTGCATGATATAACTTACTTTAAAACAACTAATCTTTCATTTATCCATAGAAATTGGAAGTTGGAAAAATACACAAATCTTGACAAATAATATATTGTTCACGCTAATACATTTTCAGCATTCATTTAGTTGCATTTGGATTGTTCTTAAATAGTTTTATTCATATAAATGAAAACAGAATCTGGCCAGTGACACTTATAAACAATCTAAATTCTAAAGATCAAATGAACAATAGACACTGAAAACTAATAATCAGGCAAATCATAATATACCACAAAAGTATAGGTTCAGTAAGATTTGTTTTTAAAAGAAATTAGAATCGATTTTGACCAAATAAATGCAGTTTTAGTGAGCAAAAGAGACTTTTTTTCAAAAACATAAAAAAATCATAATGATTCTAATGGCAGTGTAACTCTATTATTCAGCAAGCATGCGAAAGTGACAATAAGAATTTTATATTGTATTAATTTTTTATTCATCAAAGAATCCTGAAAAAATATCACAGTTTCCACAAAAAATAAGCAAATCAGCATATTAGAATGATTTCTAAGGGATCATTTGACACTGAAGATTGGAGTAATGATGCTGAAAATTCAGCTTAGCCATCACAAGAATAAATCAGATTTTTAAAAAATATTTAAATAGAATTATTTTAAATTGATATTTTAAATTGTAATAATATTCGACAATATTACTTTTACTCCATTTTGACCAAATAAATGCAGTTTTAGTGAGCAAAAGAGACTTTTTTTCAAAAACATTAAAAAATCATAACGATTCTAATGGCAGTGTAACTCTGGATTCATGAAAATGCAAATGCTTAGTAAAATGACTCATAATGCAAAAAGGTGTTTCCTCATTCTCACTCATTGCTCCCGTCAGTGATGTCAGAATGTTTTTGGAAATCACCCCTTGCCCTAAGATAGAACTGATTGCCCCCTAGTATGTGACATTTTTATCACTCAACATTATCGCTATTACCAGCCATTTCTTCCACATATTTTCCTCCTGCATATTTTGATTTACAGTATATCATACTAATAATATTATAACCATAATTAGACTTTCAATTTCAAAAAAAGTCATGTCTACCCTGGTTATTTTCTTTTTGATGAGCTTTGCATTGTTAGTCCAGCCATGCCTGATTAGTCTTGACTGATTGCATTGATTACCCTTGCCTTACAGTATAGACTTTGCATTTTTAACTTTTTAGCATACCAGAGGAGTGATTTCATCTTTCACCTGATGACTAATCTATAGTGTTTTTTTTTTTTTTCTCTTATGGAGAAAAGCCAACAGAGAGTACGCATCAGGTGTTACAGGCCTCCATGTGTCTACAGTGAATAGGTCTCTCTAGTGGTGATTTCTAAAACTGCACTGAGTTGTTGGAAATTAGTTACTTTCCTTTGCTGTCTGTAAACAAATGTGTATTTTGAATAGAATAATGAAATATTTACTGCACATTTGATGTTACACATCTAACACTAACATTTCTTATCTCATTAAGAGTACATGTATACACTGTTGTGTGACAACACTTTTGTCACTCTTGCAAATCTGCAGGAATGTATTGGCATTTTTTTTTTTAAACTTCGTTCCTCATGTTAAACACATTTCCAGAAAAAACACACTCAAATAAAACAAATATATAATCAGCTGGTTCACCCTGTATGTTTTAGGTAGAGTGATCAATTAATCTTTGATTTATTGTCCTAGTGCAAGCTCTTTCTTATGGTTTACTTATAAGATGTAAAATCAATGCCCTCGTTATCACTTATCTAAAACCCTTGATGAATCTCAGTGTCTCAATTATCTAATGTCTATGAGGATATTATTGTGGACTATTATCTAACCTTTTAAATATACTCTCATATGTAAATATTAACTGGCTTTAAAATGTATGGAGGGTCAAAATTACTTGAACCAGTAATATTACTAATTTACATATGATATTTTCAGAAATTACGAAACAGGTCACACATGCACCTTTCTTACAAGGAAGTCCAGATGTGGTGGAATCTTACTAGAATCTAAATTTGCAAGGAATTTGTGTAAATAATCACAGCCATCTGAGACATCAAGGAAAAGAATCAACATGCATCGCTTTTATCATGTTTTTAAATCATTGCCAGTAAGGACCTGGTCGTTTCTGTCTCCAAATTTTCCGTAAACTTAAAATATGTGTTCATCAAAGAGAGGACACATAACAAGAATCTCCACCTTCTTCAGCGACAATAGAAACCTTCCATCAAAATTATGACATGCATATTTGTGAAAACAGGACAGCATTACAGAGGACACTGTTTTTACTGCGACACACACAATAGTTAAGGTAATCGATTTATGATGTATTGCAGGTCTACTAATTCAATGACTAAATTGATTTGATTTATTTGAGCACATTAAGAAATTACGGCTACACTACTGCTTATTATATTTTTGGCAATGTGCATCTTTCTTGCAGTTTAAAGAATTAGACTGAAAAGCACCCAGTGAAAGCTTTTCAGCAAAAAAACTTTGCTTTTGTCCTTCCAAATATTAATATTCCTAGATAGAATTGTCATAATGAGCTGACTCATACAGAAATGTACATGTAAGAGATAAATCAAATAAAAAAAAACTGTCAATATTTACTCACCCTCAAGTCATTTGAAACCCGTATGTCTTTTTTCTTCTGTGGAATACAAAAGAAGAATTTTTTAAAGAATGTTTTTGTTCATGTAATGAAAGTCAGTGGGGTCCAAACCAACAATGCAAAAAATAATTTTCAAAATATCTTCTTTTGTGTTCCACAAAATACAACACACAGGTTTCAAATGACATGAGGTGAGTAAATGTAAATCAGAAAACGTTCATTTTGGGTGAACTCATAGTTTGTTTTAACGTCATAAATACATTTTTTTTCTATGTTGCAAATTCGTCAAGCACCAAATTGCTTAAATATGATCTAAATATTAAAT
>JAUZSZ010000114.1:18774616-18785354 GCA_034780575.1 Labeobarbus marequensis | reverse complement strand
CACTGGCAACAGAAAATCAGATTGCTCAGAAAAACTGGAATACAAATTCCATTTCCTACAATTACTCCTTATCAAACGGAGCCAAAATGTTTTCTTTTGTCTGGACCATTTATAATCACAAGTTCTATGGATGAGGTCTGCAGGGACACCACGGCCAAATACATTACTATTGTATTTTAATGCACAAAGAAGAGCAGCGTCTTTAAACCATCTGCCAAAATACACAAAAGAACAACACAACCTCCTGGATGGAAAAACTGCTAACATGGATAATCATGTTTCAAGTTTCTGAGATTGTATTAAATATACTAAAGCATAATTTAGCCACACTAAATTGACTCAGGCTACTAGTCCTTTTGATGAGGACATGGATGAGAACATATGATAAGGTGAACCAGATGATTTATCTGTCTGGTCTCTGACTGAATGCTTCTGATGCACACTGAAACAGTAAAAACAGCAGTGAAAGCTGTAAATACATGTGTGGGTGCAGCTATGCACCACATCATCATATCTTCTGAAAAACAATGCAACACCTTTAAACATGACTATGACTAAAAACACTGCAACACCTTTAAACATGACTATACTGCCCTGGGCATTGAATCGTATCTCATGGAGTCAACACTATAGAGAAATCTGCTGTGTCATCTAATGCCTACACCTTGAGTACACCACATAAAAAATCCCTAAAACTAAAAACTATTAACCTAAAACTTACTGGAAACTTACTGGAAAAAAAGGAAACTTACTGAAATAAATCTGAAATAAGGTAAAATTAAATTAAATAAAAAAGTTAAATTAAATTTAAAAATCACTTTGCTGAATTAAATTATATTAAATTAAATTAAATTGCAAAAATTTCTAAAACTGAAACCAAAAAAAAAAAGGTTAAAAATGACAAAAGCACATAACAAATACTAAACATTAAACTGAAATTAAAATGAAATCTGAGAAAATAAAAATAGATAAAGAAAGATAATTCAAAATTTTGATAAATACTATAATAATATACGAGTAATATTAAAAAAAAATCAGTAACAGTGTAGCCAAATTTTGTCTTGTCAATGTGCCAAAATGGGAAATTGTTTCAGAGGTGGAGGAAGTTAGTACACTCTGATAAAAGATCAGAAAGACAAAAGTCTTGGTAAAAACGTGCATGAATAAAACATGTACGATAAGAGCAGAAAAGTGCATTAGGTAAGAAGTAAGAAAAAAATAGTATTTCACGTTGACTTTAATAATCTGTTGTTACATTTTAATTAAAAATAAAAAAGAAACTTCACCAAGTCGCTCCCATTTCTCTTTTCTAACTGTCTACAGACACAAAAGACACTGATTTAAACTCACAAAAGCTTCCCTAGTCTGCTGCTTTCTCACACATATTTCTGTTGTGCTGCTTATGGGTTTTGGCTGTGATTGTAGTTGGACTTAGAAATATAACCCTTGACTATGGTTTATTTGTTCAGACTTACAGAGATACAGTATCTTCTCTTTGATTGACATTTGCTGCACAGATGATAACAATTAATAACTGCTTTGGAGTGCCAATGACAGTTTCACATGCAGCGTTATTTAATTTGAATTTGGACTGAGTTACATATATATATATTGCGACTTGGTTATTCTATGGAGTGCTTCTTACGCAACTTTTTCATCTAAGTTTGTGTGCTTACATTTCTTTAATATTTACACAGGAACACTGATATTGTGAAAAAGGCCTGTAAAGCAAAATGTTTTGTAAAATGTCAAAGATTAACTTCATTTACATGCATGAATGTTGACCAAGTTTTAAAGTTGTCAGGAAAATGGTTTGGTAACAAATCCAGTGATAACCTATCGTATTTAGTGCAATTTCATCTGGAATGAGTCACTTTAAATGATTCAACAAACATCAGTTTCCCTTCCAGTGCTGAAATGTTTCCAATTAAAACAAGACATTATGGTGCTATTTTGTTTAATAGCCAAAAGTCTTGAGTTAACATCATAGCACAGCAAAAGCATGATTTGCTACTTGCTATTGGCAAACATTTTGTATACGCCCCTGTGTACAAAATGAGTCATTAATATTTTTGGTCCATTTTCCTGGAAGAGAATATTTAGGCTTTAATTGCTAATAGTTGATCATGTCAACTTTCAGAAGTACACTCACATATATAGTTTGAGGTCTATAAGATTTTTAATTTATTTAATTTTTTAAAGAAAATAATACTTTTAGTAATTTAGTAAGAATGCATTGAATTTGTCAATGTAAACACATTAATAATGTTACAAAAGACATTTATTTCAAACAAATAATTTTTTTGATTGAATTTCTTTCTGTTCGTCAAAAGAATCCTGAAAAAATGTATCATGGGTTCTACAAAAATACTAAGCAGCACAACTGTTTTCAACATTGATAATAAGCATCGATAATAATAAGAAATGTATCACCAAATCAGAATTCCAGAAGAATGATTTCTGAAGTATCACGTGACAATGGAATCTGGAGTAATTGCTGCTAAAATTCAGCTTTGCCATCACATGAGTAAATTACATTTAAATATATATTGAAATAAAAACATTAATTTAAAATTGTAATGATATTTCACAAAATTACTGTTTTTACTGTATTCTTAATTAAATAGAGGCAGTTTTAGTGAGCATAAGAGTCTAATTGCTTATTGTTTTTAAATGTTAGTGAAGATAACCTCAGAAACATGCGGCTGCATAACTCATTTTTAATGGGCACGTTCCCAAACTCATTTCATTTTGTAAGTATGTTTATCATCCTGTCAAGGGCTAAGGAACAATGTGGCCAACAAGCCGGACAAAAAACCAAACGTTAACCTTAATCAAGCATAGGTTACATAAATATTGCATTAATGTTGTAATTTCATTTTTATAAGCAGTGTTAATTTGTAGCAGGTATAGATGATGGCCTTGATGGCCTTGTAAAATATTCCAAAACAGGTGATACGTCAATTTTCCACTAGCTGCGCACGTTAGCGTAACTCTCCCAGCCCAGCCACTGATTGGCTCACCTATGTTTCACTCGGCAACACTGCTTCTAACCTCATTATTTCAGTGGAAGATAAATGAGTGATGACAAGCCTGATTGAAGGGGCTCAGTCCACACACTGTTTAATCTTTATCTTCTGCTGGCCACTGAAAGGACATTAACATGGGTCAAATCTAGGGGACCAAATTCAAACTATTTTCTTGCCATTACACTGTCACGAGAGAGGAATATTTGAATGGCGATACAGAAACAAAGTGACACTAACTTGGAAAATGGACATACCGTTGAAATCATACACAGATAAGACTTCAAACACATAGCTTAGCCAGCAGCAGTTGGCGTCTACTCTGTCTCGCTATGATTGACTTCTGATGAATGATGATGCAGGTTATAACACTATATATTTTGTTGGCTGAACATACATTCACTCATTTTCGAAATTTTGAACAGCAATAGTCATAACAAGATGTCAGGGCCTTACCAAAACAATAACTACAACAAAATGTGTCTTTGTTTTGACTTCATCAGAAGTCTCAAACTTTGAGCAAGAGAGAATCTGAAACAGCCCTGACTCACCATTGCAACCAAAACAAACTGCATTATTTAGCCGGCTCAGACTTGACAACAGCTGTAATCTTAATGATGGACAAATCACAACTGACACTCCAGCTAAGAGATAAGCATGGAATTATCAAGCCCTCTCGAAATCACAAGCTCCACGCCTGAATTAACCACCCTTAAGCACAGATATTGTGATAGCATTGTTGCGCATATTACACTCTAAACACGGCCAACTTGAGAGCCCAGTTTAGTCAGAGCAGTAACAATTAGGGGAAACTTGGAGTTCTCTGCAAGTCTGTTTAAAAAAGTGCAACAGTGACCACACACTTTTCAGCAGTCTTGGTTTCCGGAAGTATTTTTGCCATTCATTTCTCCATTGGGATTTCAACAAATTCCTCAATAAAGACTTCTAAGCTTTGAACCAAACCAACCAGCTGCAAGACGAATCACAAAATCAGTTTTGATTCAATGGGAAAAAAAAATAAATAAATACAACACACAAAAGTTCAAAAGTTTTAGATCTATAAGATTTGTTCATGTTTTTGAAATAAAGCTCTTCTGCAAATTATTCCTGTCATGGCAAAGATGAATTTTCAGCAGCCATTACTCCAGTCTCATGACTGTTTAGAAATCATTCTTATATTCTGATTTGGTGCTGAAATAACATTTATTATTATTAACAATGTTGAAAACTGTTGTTTTTCAGGATTCTTTGATGAATAGAAAGTTGTAACATTACACACTACCGTAAAAAAAGGTTCTAAAGTTACACTGTAAAAAAAAAAAAAAGAAAAGTTGAACCAACTTAAAAGTTTAAGGCCACCAGCTTCAGCAGATTTTTGAGTTTTCTCAACTTATTTTTTAGGAAATTTCTCAACGTTTTGTTGTATAAACTTAAAACAAGGAGTTGAGAAAACTCAAAAATCTGTTTTTTTCTTTTTTAAATTAAATTGATCAAAAGTGACAGTAAAGACATTTATAATGTCATAAAAACTTTGTGTGTGTGTGTGTGTGTGTGTGTATATATATATATATATATATATATATGAAGAGTTAACTTGAAAAAACAGATAACTATTTTTTAACAGTTTTCAAAAATCATGTTTTTTCATTGTACAGTGCAATTAATCTCAATCTAACTGCAGTTGCATTATTTTGATTAGGTTTAAAAATAACAAAAATAA
The DNA here is from genome assembly GCA_034780575.1 of Labeobarbus marequensis. Taxonomy (NCBI): domain Eukaryota; kingdom Metazoa; phylum Chordata; class Actinopteri; order Cypriniformes; family Cyprinidae; genus Labeobarbus; species Labeobarbus marequensis. Next base: position 18,780,608 of record JAUZSZ010000114.1, on the reverse strand, counting down.
TACAACTAACTAACAAACACAATAAAACATAACAAAAACATGATAACAATAAAAAACATGATTTTTGAAAATTATCTTTTGCAAATAAACTCTCTCTCTCTCTCTCTCTCTCTCTCTCGCTCTCTCTCTCTTTATATATGATTGGTTGCCTGAAATTTGGAGACTTAAATACATCATTTTCAACGCTTCATGGGAGTGGACAGTTTTTTGGCATGTTGCCTGTTCATTTCCCTGGTAACAGCAACTACTCTAAAGAGGAGGATTCGAAGAGCTGGCTGATTCAGGACATACAGAAGCATATATCATTTCTTAAAAATCTCAGAACTCACTGTAGGTCTGTCCTGACAGGTTTATTTTTATTACAATAAATTTCTTCAGGGAGAAAATAAATGAGATTTGTCCTTCCGCAACCCGACTTCCAGGCCGATCCCGGGAAAAGTGCTGAGTACTATCTCTTTTTCTCAGTATTTCAGCTCCACTGTGCTCTCTCCGTTTACTAATAAGCATGCTGCTTCCTTGTTGACTCTCTTCAGAAGTGAGCGTAATGAGGGCATGAACTCAAAGACCTGTTTTAAAAAAGTGCTGATCTCTCATTCTGGGTCGCCTTTGGAGCTGCTTCCAGCAAGCAGGCTGTCTTTATTAAGATGCACGAGACGTCCCTGTGTCTCCGGCAACATTCTGGAACGCTGACACGCTCTGAGCGCAGGCCCAGGTGGCGGAGCCCGTGGGTGGATCCGGAAACATGCTGGTATCATGGCGGACCTCAAGGGTGAGATCTGGTTCCACAGGCTCCCTTTGAAGAGAGAAATCAAGGCAGGAATGGAGGAAACCGGAGGGATAAGAAAAGAGCACGGGTTTAAATACTCTATTCGGGTACATTTGGGTACCTATCAGATTTAGATTATTTTTTCATCTCATTATTGAAATTCTACACGCTCTCACCTGTATATCTTTTATCTTTAACACACCCTGCTATTGCATCACAGCAATAAACAGGGAACAAGAGTATGAACTAAGCCTCTTAGTTCAGGTTCACAGGCTCAAATATCCACACAAAAGCATTTTCATGTGAAAAGGGACACCAAATATGCCAGAATCAACAGTTTTGCGATACTAACTGTGAATTCTGAGGCTCACAGCACTGTATTATCCAAACCCACAGCCCAAAGCTATATCCTGAACTCAAAACATGCACGTTCGTGTCATCTACACAGTTCTGTGAGTCAATCTCATGAATTCTCATTATGTAAATAATAGCATTACAGAGCTTGTCTCTACTATGTTATACTACACACAAACAAAACATCATATGGCTTTGGAAAATATGTCACCCACTCAGTGTTTTATCATGGGAGAAATTATGCAGTACTCCTCAAAATGCCATCTCCCTCCTCCTCATATCCTATTTTCCTCCCTCTATCTTCCTCCCCTCCCTATATGTCTTATCTCACAAAAACAAAATTCACAAAGAGTCTTTAATAGGCATGCCCTCATAGACGTCTAACCACAACAACTGCAGGCCTGTTCCTGACAGCATTTACCAACACAATGCTGCCATTTAAACCATCACAGTGTGCAAAAGAGTCTCACCACATTTAATCAAGTCACACGTGTCTGGTAATTAAAGGAGCAGTTCATTCTGTCATCATTTACTCACCATCATGTTGCTATGATATTGTTTACCAGAATGTGGATGCTGTTTTTCCCATACAACGCAAATGAATCTGGGGCTGTCAAAAATGTCCAAACCTGAATATGCACGTGCTTGAAATTTTAAAGCAACAGCAGAAGGGGACATTTTCTGTAAACTGAAATATAAATTTCAGTTCTGTTCTTCACTATTTTACAAAGAAGAATTTTCAAGTTAAGGCCCTTTCACACCGTTCACAATAACTATAATTATGACGTATTAATAATCGTTTATAGGGAAGCTCACAACACAACAATAACAACACAGAGGAACATTATTGTTGAAATCACTCTCCAGCTGATTTCCAGCTAATAAACAATAAAAACGCTGACAGCCAATCAGAGTCCACTTGACTTTTAAAGAATGTGAAGATTTAAAGAGGCAGGCAACAAATAATAAATACAATGTTATAGTCAGTTGATGTGGAGATTGATCCTTATAGTTACCATTTTTGGTGTAAACGGGTCTTAATTCTACGAGAAAACGAAAGTTCATGCCACAACAACACAGAGGAACAATATCGCTGAAATCACTTTCAGAACATTTTTTTCCAGCTGATGAGCAATATAAACATTGACAGCCAAGCTTGAGTGTTTACAGCGGCTGATGACATTCCACAGTCAATGTCATTTTTTGGACCTTGACAGTCCCTGATCGCCATTCACTTTCATTATTTGGAAAAACATAGCAAGAACATCCTGTCAATCACCTCCTTTTGTGTTCCACAGCGACATGAAAACCCTACTGGAATGACATAAGGACAAGAAAATTAAGATATAACTTTCATTTTGGGTGATCTGTCCCAGTAAAACAAGCATTACAGCACACTTATGATGCAATTTCAGCTAGACATATTGGAATTTTTAAGTATGCTGAATACTGAAGTATCAGTGATATTTTTCATTCATGGATCCACTGAATCGATTTAAACTAGTATTAGGTTTACTGTTAGACAGACTGGAATAGTGAAGTGACATATTCAGTCAAAAATAGTACAGAGGCTGTCATGCAAATACCAAGAACTTCTAAGATAATAGAGCTTTGAGTTAAACCAAAACCTGACCAAATAGTCTACTTCACTAACTCAAGTCTGCACAGCACAGGAAGTGGAATTATGAAGTGAAAACCTTTGTCTGTTGTCGTACAGAGGTTTTTAATGTTCAAACACCTCTTTCCACAGTGTCCAAGAAGTGTGGTCTATTGCTGCTACACTCTAATCTAATAGCTATACTTGATACTACATTATAGATGATCCTTAGTGTTGGATTGTTGTACAGTAGTTGTTATTATTAGTATTATTAACATTAGACATGTTCAATCTAGGATTGCTGAACTGATTAATATTCTTTCAGAATCTTTTCCAGAAAGAAACATCAGTTTGCACAAAAGCTGCTGTTCCTCCCATAGAGAAGACTCTTATCTCAGTTTAGTCATAAAATATTAGGGCTCTGCATTCCTATGCATACAAAAAGCTTAAACCACAGGAATCCAAAGAATTCTGGAAGAACAATTGTTGCTACTAGACAGAGTCTCTTGCGAGCGTCTCTAATAAATGCTTGTTTATTTTTGCATTCAGAAATCGTATACTAAACGTGAGGAAGAATGCGAAACACACAGAGTTGGAGAAATCAATGAACGAGCGCACTGAAAAGTCAACTTTCCCTGGAAACTCAACTTCCTCCTGTTGCATCCCTCAGGAGAGCGATCCCCCAGTTTCCCACGATCCGTTATCCCAAATATTGAGGATTGGAAAACATCGCAAACGTTTAAAGTTGTTTACAGCGGGATATGTGTGCATCCGAGACTAACAGACTCCGAGTGATAAACTTCATATGATCATTCCACTTACCTTTGTGCTTATCCATTCTTCACACGCGAAGAAGACTTTCCCGACCGTCTGCTGTCTTTATATGAAGCAGATCAGCCCAGACCGGTCTGTGTCAGGTTTTCTTGGACTGTCCCGATACCTCAGGCTGATTCTGATGTGATGTGATGAAATGAGATGTTATCCTCTCCTCTTCTACAGCTCTTTCAGATGCGCCTCTCTCTGTTGCGCGACTGCCACGCCTCCTCTGGCGCGCTTCATTGCTTAGCACAACTTTCATTTGCACTGTCGTGAATATGCTTTGAAAGAGTTGTATATTCTTACTTAAACCCAATGTAATAGCCTATTTATTTGTAAGTTTATACACTCAGTGTGTTCTGAATAGATTTCAATGAACACACGGTACTTTCAAAGTATAAAATACATACATAAAATACAGGAATATAAAATACATCCCACACACAAATATCTTTTTCTTTTCTTTTTTCTTCTGAACTGGTTTTGGCAGTAAATTATTATTGTTGTACTGTATATATGTGCCCCAAAATACAATCGCCCTTGTCAGGCGACTCCCATCCTAAAATTTAAAATGCAGCTATATATTTTCATAAAATATATAGATTAATATTATAAATAAATTGATGTTTATTATATGTTAATATATTGTTTATTTATTTTAATTTTATTTGTTATTCTTTATATGTTTTTATATATTATACACTGTTTTTTCTTTTCACTTTTCCAGCTTACTGGTCCCTGGGCCCTAGTTTGAAAGCACTTGCAATGCATTAGGGAATATTCATAATTTTGACTTTAAGCCTAAAGTATTGTGCAATTATTCCGCTTCACTAGCTATCCAAGATTAGATTAGGCTACTTATTGAAGTAAATGAACTATATGCATTGGACAAATAAGATAAAACAACCTGATTATTTAGGGCATGCAGTGCTTAAAAGAACATGATATAATCTGGATTACTATTGCAAAATAGTGCAAAGTAACTGGAAATGTAAAAGCAATTGTTTCTTGAGCAGATGGTTGTTTTAATATCACAGTTGCTGAACTATGCCTTTAAATTCAGTACACCTGTCTGTGAGGGGTGAACAGGTTTATTTACTTCTTGTCCCTCCCTTTGAGTACACAAAACATACCTGAACAGGTTAGGGGGACAGGTTAGTCTGGACAGGTTAGGGGTCCACCACGGTTTATGCATAAACCTGACAGGAATATTTACAGCCCAACCAAACCTGTTTGCTGTAGATAAGGACAATTAGTTTAGGAACATCATTATATCTTTGTGTCAATAGGTCAGTGAGTGTGAGAACCTTTCCTGACTGTGAACTGGGTGAATTGGAGTCACATGCTCTGAGAAACTGACCCCTCCACCAAACCTCAAGGGGTTACAAAAACTTTCCATCTCTACACTTCCCTGTTAAGTCCTTTTCTAGGGGATTAGATGCGTATAAATCACAATTTGTTATGCTGTGTTTGTTTTCTTAGGATGTAAGTATGTCAGTCGTATTTCCCTTGTAACATAATATGGTGATGTATATATTGAGCGTGTCAATTTCCCATAAAAATGTAGATTCTGTAAATTTTTCTAATTAACACTTTTATTCAGCAATGATGCACTAAAATGATCAAAAGTCACAGGAAAGACTACAAAAATAAACAAAAACAAATGTGAACTTTTAGTTCATCAAAGAATCCTGAAAATGTATCATGGTTTCCACAAAAAATGTAAGCAGCATAATTGTTTTCACTGATAACAGTAAATGTCTCTGAGTCAGCATATTAGAATGATTTTAAAATGTAAGTTATACATTTTAAAATCTATTAAAATAGAAATCAGTTATTAAATTGCAATAATATTTCACAGTATTACTGTTTTTACTGTATTTTTGATCAAATAAATGCAGTGTTGGTGAGCATAAGAGACTTTCAGAAGCCCCAAGCTTCACTTCTGAATAGCCATTTTATTTAAAAGATGGAGACCTTCATAAAATTAATGTTTAAAGAGAGCTAAACAACCAGTCCTTTGAAAACTGAAAATATTTAGGGGAAAAAAAAAAAAATGTGTGTATGTATATGTGTATGTATATGTGTGTGTGTGTGTGTGTATGTATGTATATTAGTGCTGTCAAACGATTAATCGCGATTAATCGCATTCAAAATAAAGGTTTTTGTTTGCATAATATATGTGTGTGTACTGTGCTTATTTATTATGTATGTATAAGCACACACACATTCAGTGTGTATTTTGAAAATATTTGCATATATATGCATGTATATATTTATATTATGTTATTTTATATTCTATATAAATATATTTAATGTATAAACATATCATATTTTCCTTAAATATATACATGCATGTGCTTGTATTTACGTATGCATAATAAATGTACACAGTACACTCACTCATATATTATGTAAACAAAAACTTTTATTTTGGATGCGATTAATCGTGATTAATC
>JAUZSZ010000114.1:18706134-18716762 GCA_034780575.1 Labeobarbus marequensis | reverse complement strand
TTTTGTAAATGATTAGTTCATCATTAACTAATCACTTAAAAATGACTTATAACTGAACATTATTATAAAGTGTTACCCATTATTTTTTTCCCCCTATATGGTAAGGTATTTATTCACAGATTATGGTTTAATATTAAGAAACCTCACTTCTCATGTGTGTAACCATTATATTCAACTGATTTAAGTTCTGCCAAAGAATTATTTTGTTAATGTGCTTGTGTCAAAACGCTCCATATTGTCAGAGAATCTGCTGAGTGTTTTACTGTGATGGACACGCTGAGTCCCAGGCCAGGCCTCCAGGGGGATCTGAGAACCCTGTGACTGGGATTTTTTTGCAAAGGGGAAAAAGAGGGCAGCAAAAAAAAAACAACAAAAAAACTGACATCCTGCTGAGTGCTTGAAAACTGTGACTGTGGGTGAGGGCTTCGCTTAAACCAACCTCTCAGCTACATTTGAGACAAGGACAACAAGCTAGAGAGAATCAAGCTTGTTAGGGAGGTCACTTGAGCAAATGCCCTTTTTCCATGGATATTTCATTTCTGTCTGAGGATAATCTAATTTTAAAGGTCTTGCAGTAAAAGAGCATCAGAAGTAAATTATATATGTGAGACTCTGACAGAATTTCTTGCAGGTTGTACGGCCACCATAGGTCAGCTTCCTTAGAAAGCAGCTCTATTTGACCTTAGGAAAAAACTTAGCTTGTTGGTAAATGTAACAAATGCCCAAAGGACAAAAATAACCTGCACTCCCTTATTGCCTTGCTTGAACTGAGATTTTGCTTTAGAAGAATGTTTAGAAGAGTGGAGACATTTTTGATCTTGTCCTAAACAAAATGAGATCTTATCTACATAGGAAGCTACATTCTAAAGCAGCATATTTCATTATGCTAAATTGATCTAATATTAATGTTAAACAACACTTTAATACTAATGTAAAACATAATATTATGCTAAAAACAATCTTTATTATTTCAACATTTATGCTCCTAATGCAGTCCCATGCAAAGCATGCTGGGAAATATAAATCCGCGGTGTGTGTGTGTATGTATGTCAAAACTTTATATACACCATTCAGAATCTGCAAAATGTTAATTATTTTACCAAAATAAGAGGGATCATACAAAATGCATGTTATTATTTAGTACTGACCTGAATAAGATATTTCATATAGAGGACAACTGAGGGACTCATATGCAGCTATTACAGAAAGTTCAAATGCTCACTGATGCTCCAGAAGGAAAAACCATGCATTAAGAGCCGGGGCGTGAAAACTTTTTGAATTTGAAGATCAAGGTAAATTTAATTTAATTTGTCTTCTGGAAAACATGTAAGTATCTTCTGTATCTTCTGAAGGGCAGTATTAAATGAAAAAATATGATATTTAGGCAAAACAAGAAAAATTTACTCATCTTCATTTTTAAATCATTTCTGATTTAATAAACATTTTCTGATATTTCCCATGGAAAATTTGAATTGAACAATCAACAAAAACTTCAGAATATATTTAGTTTGTGTGTATAGTTTCATATTGTATGCAGAAAAATGCATGCATATTACTGTTACATGTATGCTGTGTAACAAAACTGATGTGCATATTTAACATTGAGTAAATAGTTGAATATAATAAATAGGTCACACTTGTCCAACTCTCTCCATTAACAAACTATTAACTATGACTTTTTCCTCAATAAACTCCTAATTTGTTGCTTAATAATAGTTAGTAAGGTAGTTGTTAAGTTTAGGTATTGGGTAGAATTAGGGATGTAAAATATGTTCATGCAGAATATGTGCTTTATAAATACTAATAAACAGACAATATGTTAATAATAGGCATGCTAATAAGCAACTAGTTAATAGTGAGAATTGGTCCATATACTAAAGTGTTACCTAGAAATAATATATAATAATAACATTTGACCCCTGATGGGCATGACAATTTGAGTGAAAAGTTTGTATTTGGAATGTATTTGTTTTTTTCATCTTTTGCTTTAATGGCAAAAGCACTTGAGCTGCATGAAAAATGTGATGATCATGTTCTCCAGCATGATTTCAGAATGATCCAATGAGCATCTTGAGTTTGAAAACAAGAACATCTGACCGCCTGTACAGAGTCACATTACCAATTTCACTAATTTGATTATTTGATTAGTGACCTAGAAAGAGTGCAGAATCTAAAGTATTTATTATTCATTTTATGTCACAGCATTTGTTTTATATTTACTCAAGTCCAAAAATGCCAAACTTTTCTATTGATAAAATAATATCTTAATTAGATTTTGAATCACAGATTTTCAATCTCTTTTTTAAACTTTAAACTCCAACTCTACTTGTACAAGTGAACAATCATGTGACAGATGCTGGTGTGAACGAGTTCTGGCCATTTTGGTCTTTTTCCATTTTTCATTTGCTCTGTGCTTATGAAGTAAATCTTGTGATGTTTCCTAGTCTTGCACACAAGATGTATACTAATCTGATTAAAAACATGCAGTCTTTAGGACTTAATGTCTGCACTCCCATTTTGTGACTAAGAAAATCTCATCTGTTTGTTCAGACAGTGTCAGCAATATCCAAAATGGGCTTTTTATGCACTGATTTAAAACTAAAAAGCTAAACTAAAGCTGGAGTAACTGAAAGAAAGAAATAAGGAAGGAAGGCTCATATATAGTCAGTCATCTAAGTGATGAAACGGCACTCTCATTTATGACCTTGTTTCAGGTAACTAATGCGGCGTCAGCGATTAGTGACTAATGCGGAGCTACATGTGGAGTGAATTGCTCAGGTGAGATTAAAGCAAACCCGGAAAGACCTCAGCTTCTGAGGACTGTTTAAAGGATTGTTGGGAACAGAAGCTTATGGACGCACTGACATTTATTTATGTCAAGACCCCTCATACAATGTTTTACAGCCAGGCGCAGACACCTGATATTATGCTTGTCATGGCAATGACATTCAAACAGCTGAAGACTCCGTTATCTATCAACAGGTCCTCAATGTTTCACATATTGAAGTGCTGCACATTTATCAAGAATGCAGAAACTGACCATTATTCTTTTATGAGAGCACATAAACGAAAGGCACATTGAGCCTTTGAGTTCTTGCTGAGGCTTCCAGGAGGAAATGAGTTGTCTGCTCTTTGTGACTGGCAACATGCCACCACATAAACCTTACATTCTCTTATACAACCTGTGGGTCAATCCATAAGAATGAAAATAAGCTTTTAGAGAGACAGCCAAAAACTCTTCAACTAAATAAAGAGGGTCAAAACTTCATGTACAACCACAACAGACCTAAACAAAACCGTGTGATGGCAAACTCAATCTACTTCTTGCCTGTATCATTTCAAGAAGGACTCACCAAACAAATTCAGCCAGTTTTTCCATAATTCCTGCCAAATGATGTCGGTAAAACAGGTATGAACACAGAACACCACAAAAGTCTGGACAAAGAGTGACTGGCCCATTTTATTAAATTATTGTGGTTGTGCAGAGGGGGCGTGATACAGCTTTGGACTAACTTTGGTTTCATTCATCAGGTAATGAAGTTCTGGGTTCCTCTCTACTCAACCACACAAGCCATCTGCTTTATCAGAGCCGGCTTTGTTCAGTTATCCTTTGGTCACATTTTTGACTTGGATGAAGCTATGACTAAATGTAATTAAACTACTTCCTCAATAACAAACTGGCTAAAGTGGAATTTGGTTCTACTATATTAATCCATCATTCTTGACCTAAGAAATTAGCTGTCAGGAGTTTTCACAAATAGATTAAGACGTTCTAACAGCCACTGTGTAGTAAACAGATCTTACCTTTGCATGTGAAACATTTTATATGGAAGTGCTTGGATTGCACACGGAGAACCTCTCCCTTGCATGGCTCCCCACACTTATAGCACTGGATGACCAGTTTTCCTTGTGGATGGTGCGGTTCCTGAGGATGGGCCACTGTTAAAGAACACAGAGACATGGATTAGCAAAGACTTACGTTTTGGAAGCAGCCTACGCTGTTACACAGATAAAGAGGATAGGATTATCTCATTAATGAGCTTCAAACCCACAACAAAATATTTAACAGCCGACATTAACAAGTGTATAAACAATTGGTCTGTAGCTACCTAAAAGATAATAAACCTGATACTGAGGACCTGCTACTGTATAGCTGTACTACATAAGTAATTTGATTAGGCTAAATAAGTAATTTGAATAATTAGTAATTTGATCATGACATTCGAACTGAAATTGCAGGTCAGCGATGGATTCTGACCACATTAGTAAAAGCTAATGCTAAATCTAATGTTGACAAAATTCTGTCTCACACAGATCATGGTAACACTTTACAATAAGGTCCCATTTGGTTATGTTGGGTAATCCATTAACTAACATTAACAATGAGCAATACATTTGTGGCAGTGCTAGTTGATCTTAGTTATGTTAATTAATAAAAATACAACTGTTCATTGTTAGCTCAGGTCCATTAAATAATGTTAAAAGACACCATTTTTGATTTTAAGTAATATGTTAACATGAATGAACTTAAACTAAATGCTTTAGTAATTTTAATTTTCTTAACTTCATTGTAATGTGTTAACCAGATCATTTATGAAAACCTGCAAGTAATTCTGAAAAAAATATATATATTACTGAGACATTTCTCAGAATATCTTCTTTTGTATTTCACAAAAGGACAAATTTGAGGGTGAGTGAATCACTAAGAGCATTATAATTAAACCATTAGTTAAAACATAGCAGGTTTTGAATGGTTTGTAATGTCCAACTACTTTTTAAGCAAATGGCATGGTTATATAAAACTGAAGCCTTAATTATTTTTATAATTGGCTGCACTGTTCCTGCATTTAAGCACTGCTGTTATTTCCATAGCAATAAATATGCATGTAGATGCAAAACTAATAAACACGAGGCTGAACCTCAACTAGCCTTCATTACATAATGCTTGTAACCGGCTAGAAAGTGTTTCAACGGGCCAATGTCCGCGCTTTGGGTGCTATCACACAGTGTGTGGGTGTAAGAGGAGTATTAGTAGGTGTTGGGAGTTATTTTTTGGAGTAATCAGCAGGACACGCTGGCTGCCACGCAGAGAGAGGTGCTCACACTTGCTCGCACGAGTCGTGTTGTTGTTTACATATCTGTACTGCTCATCACAAGTGTCATTTAGAGTCGGTACAGTTGCATAACGAAGGTCATGAGTCATTTGTGCTTTGCTGTTTGCTAACATCTGACACGTTAGCCTGCGGACACAACAGCATAAAGAATAATTTTTCATTTTTGGGTGCACTATTCCTTTAAAACATAAACAACACTATAAACAGACATTAAAACTCAAGTACCCTCTTCAGTTGTTTATAATCTTGATAATTACATGCCCTGAAGGAGAGCAGACGTTCACAGACAGAAATAACGGATGAGCTGTGTGCTGTGGCTCACAATACTTCAATCAGTTTCTCTCAGTATCTGTGTTTGCGTGCTGTGTTTCACTTAAGGCTTCACTGTGCCATATTTGTTCAAGGTCATCAGCCCAAGACAGTGTCCACTCAAAGCTGCTGTTCTAAACCTGGCGGCACTCAAAAGCTAAAGTTAATTTGAACGAAAAGAGCTCTGAACCTTTCAGAGTGGCTTCTCATTAGCGTGACTACGAATCTTTCCTCTTACTCTTGCTATCCTTCCTCCTTTTGAAATTTTCTGCTACTCTTAAAATCATAGGAACCTGTACTCTCCGTCTCTCTCACTCCAGAATAACACTTCTTCACTTTATATCTCCTGTTCTGTTGGAGAGTTAATGCATACCTCTCTAATCTAATCGTTGGCTACTTGAAAGGCTTGTGCAAGATTAACATAAAGAATCTCCCTCCCACCATCACTCGCTGTTCCTTCCCAGACCATGTGCTTACATAATATTTCCACCCAAAAGAGTCTCCACTATGTAAATAAAATGTCAAATACTGTATGTCTCCTAATCATATATTTCTTTTGCTGTCACATATGCCAGCTCATTTTAAATTCGACATAACTGAAAATTCTGATCTATTCACTGACTGAGTGAATCTGATTCAAACCATTAAGTTATGAGGAAACATATTTCCACATAAAATGCATCCAAAATATAAAGATATGCAATCTGCTCCATATTACTATAATGCTGTAATCCTGCAGATCTAAAGTTTGTGTACTTTTAATTCAGATAAACTTCATGCTGTGACTTATCAATCATCTGTTGGTCATGCATCATCATGTGACACAAATTTGAAGGTTCAATAGACTTGAACTTTGAATGCAACATAATTTACAAGAGCTTGAGTTTTCTGTCTCCCACATTTGCACGCCTATGAATGAGAGCCGATGGAAATAAAGTGTAGTTTGGTTGCCCCATAAATCACTACTTGCATTAAAAACAATCAGAATCACTTGATCAAGGCTAGCACTGTTGGTTATTGCGCAATAAACTATGCAAGCCTGCAACTTTTTACATCACAATTCAGAATTTTTTTCCTGCAATTTCAATTTTACGTCTCAGAATTCTCGCTACTTTTTTCAAATTCTGAGATTACATCTCGCAATTCAAATTTTTTCGCAGAATTCTGTATTTACATCTCAGTTCTATTTTTGTATATATAAAACTTCCATAAAAACACCACCGCACACTTGAACGATGCAAATGTCACATTTGAAGTTTGAACATACATAAAAATGGCCCTCATTTCAAGCGGTCAGTTTTGGTTAAGTTACTCTAAAAAATTATTAATTACTAATTACTAATTACATCTTCAACAGTGTAATTAGATTACTGCACAAACTTTCTAAATCCTATATCAACCTCGACAAGTTAATGATACAAGGATAGACATGAAACAGTTCTTTTAATTATTTCAAATAAATAATAATTAACTACATGAATTATTCTGATCACACTTTACATTAGAGTCCAATTCTCACTATTAACTAACTATTAACTATGACTTTTGCTTCAATAAACTCCTAATTACTGCTTATTAAAACTTAGTAAAGCAGCTGTTAAGTTTAAGAATTGGCTAGGATTAAGGACTTAGAATAAGGTCTTGCAGAATAAGACATTAATATGTGTTTTTTAAGTAATAATAAACAGCCAATATCCCAGTAATATTCATGCTAATTACCAACTAGTTAATAGTGAGAATTGGACACTAAAGTGTTACCATCTTATCTAACTGACCAAATTATTTAAAGTGAGAAGGGTACATAAATGCATGCATTTTAAGTTTAGACTTATGTTAAATCCACTATTGTATAGTATATAAATGTTCTACAGTCTATACAGTATTAAGTTCAATTACATAAGAAGTAACTGTCATTAAATTACAGAAAAATAAGAGTAATCCCTTACTTTTCTTTTTCAAGGGAAAAGTAATTAAATTACAGTAACTAATTACTTAGTAACTAATTACACCCAACACTGTATGCGGTATAAAGTAAAGAAATGGACAACGTCCTTTATTTTTTCTCTGCTGAAGTTGTCGATGATGACAGGAATTTCCTCTTTGTCTGGATGAGGTGGTGAGCGAACCACTAATCAGTAACGATAAGATTCTGGCAGGGTTTTGTGCTCAAGAATGTTCCTACCAGCCCTTGAAACTGAAGCACAGGATTTTGTCTTAAACTAGCCCCCTCCGTCTGAGACAGCTGTTGCTATAGCAACCAGCCCTACCAGGGCGGCAACAGCATGACACCGGGAGCTTGTACGGTGGAACCCCAGAGTGAAGCTGCAATGTTGACAGACAACGGCGAGTTAAGAATGAACTGTTTCGTGTTTCAGTCATACAGATGGGCTAAACTAGGAGAGTTTCCTGACATATGCTGTAACTAGTACAACAGCTCACACTGTAGCTATATTAGGCAGACACACAAAAGGCAGATTTGGATACTGCTACAGTATGTGTTCTCTGCGTTCAGCCAAAGGCAGAGTATGCTACCTCTACTCTGTCATGCTCAACGCAGATGTGAGGGAATGTGGGCAGGTGGTGAAGAACAGCACAGCTAAAAACTGAAGCTTCCTGAAACACAAACACTATGAGCCTCATTCATGAAACATGTGCAAGACATATTTACATGTAAATTTTCTATAAAAGATCCTTAAATTGTTGCACGAAAATAATGGTTTTATGAACAATACACAGAAATGTGATTGCTTCATTTTTCATGGATAAGATCTGCAATATAATTTAAGAACATGATAAATAGGATGAACAAAATCTTATATCATCATGGCATGCTACATGAAAAGGAAAAAAAAAAGATATTCATTTTGAGTTTTGTTAAAGATTACATTTAGCCATTATTAAATGGTTGTTTTTAGAGGTTGACCACAAACGTAATCTGAATGTAAAAATAGGCAATTAGCATGCACAAATAAATTTCCAATAAATAATAATAATTATAATAATAATAATAGAGTGATATGTTATTACTGCTACTGTTGTTGCTGTGATGGCAAAGCTTAATTTTCAGCATCATTACTCCAGCCTTCATTGTTACATGATCCTTCAGAAATCATTCTAATATGCCGATTTGCTGCTCAAGAAACAGATCTGGTTTCTAAACAAGCCCTGTAAACTATATCTGTAGTATGCAATTGATTACCAAATATTATTATATAACAATGTAAAAATGGTAATCATTGCAAATTTGCAGTATTGATAACTGCATCAGGATAAACTGTTTTCAGCATCTTAATGTCCCTTTAATGGGCAGTAAAGTGCTTAATATCCGCTGTTCATTCAGTCCTGTTCATTTAACTGCCACACTTAACCTCTCTGTGCCTCCTGTAGCCTCGACCCCTTCAGATGACCTGGGCTCTGTGGATCCCCTCGGACTCACTAAGATGGCTGGTCCAGTGGACAAGGACCGTCGCAGCAAGAAGAAGTAATTTTACTCTAACCAGTCTAGTGTAGTCTTTCCTCTGACTCTGTATCTCATTCTTTGTACTGAATACACTTCTCTCCCTTTCTTTTAGGCATGAGCTGTTGGAGGAGGCATGCCGACAGGGGCTACCCTTTGCATCTTGGGATGGACCCACTGTTGTCTCCTGGTTGGAAGTATGACTCCTTATCTGAGCGTTGCAATGGATAGAAAGGGGCTTGATTAGTTTTACGTTGATACGTGCTATTATGTTTTAAATTATGGCATTATTGTTTCAGACTATCTACTTACATTTTCTGTAACATTGATGTCCTAAGAAAAGGCGCTTCCTGTTAGTTTTTTTGTTTTGTGCTTTCCTAAAGGTCACCTCTCTCTCTCTTTCAGCTGTGGGTGGGCATGCCGGCATGGTACGTGGCTGCCTGTCGTGCTAATGTGAAGAGTGGAGCCATCATGGCTAACCTGTCAGACACAGAGATACAGAGAGAGATCGGCATCAGTAACCCTCTGCACCGCCTTAAACTGAGACTGGCCATTCAGGAGATGGTGTCCCTGACCAGCCCCTCGGCCCCGGCCAGCACACGCTCCGTACGCTCACACACACACTCACACAAACTCTCACATACACTCACATATGCTAAATGCACCATAAAAGAAGAGGATTCTTTGGGGTCCAAAAACTGAGATCACAATTAAAATACCTCTGTTTATCATTTTATTTAATTTAGTTTTATTACACATTATATTATCAGCAAAACAATTTAAGTGAAAAGTTAAAATGAAAAATGAACATACACTACCGTTCAAATGTTTGGGGTCAGTAAGATTTTTAAATGGTTTTGAAAGAAGTCTCTTATGCTCACCAAGGCTGCATTTACACATTTGGTCAAAAATACAGTAAAAACAGTAATATTGCGAAATATTATTTTAGAATAACTGTTTATTATAATGTATTAAAGAGTTCAAAATAGTAACATTTATTTGAAACGTCCTTTGCTGAATGAAAGTATATTCAGTTTTTTAAAAAAGTAAAATACTATAAAAATACCTCAGACTTTTGAAAGGTAGTGTAAAGGTAATGTTTCCATTTTCTTTTTTTTACTTTTTTTTATTGACAGCAGCATTTGAGCTGTATGAATTCACATTCTCTCAGAATGGTCAGAAAGTCACATGATCAGTATTACATATTTACTTTATTTATTTGTAATTAGTGGACTAGAAAGAGTACAGCATCATGAATATTTTTATTCATTTTATATCATAAAATGACTTTGTTGTTCTTATTAAACATTAGAGTCTGAATCCCTGATTTTCAGTGTGATCGTAGACATTTTCACCCTACCCAACATAATACTAATAAACAGTAATCCTGATTGTATGTGTTGTTTTCTTTTCTTACCACAGTCAACCAGTAACGTGTGGATGACCCACGCTGAGATGGAGTCCCTGACCGCAGCAACCAAACCAGTAAGTAGCCACACTTTTTGAATTCTGTCAGTACTTGTTGATGCCTGACTAGATCACTAGCTTGGGAAAAGAACATGTAACAGATCCAAATAATGTGTGTTGAAGCCATTAACTACTCGGAATACATTTAAAGAATGAATATTGACACAAAAACGCTTACCTGCACTTCTGACTGTTTTTGATGTGATACTGTATTGGAACCGATATTCATTTTGTGAATATTTCTGTATTAATTAGACTGTCTTGCATCCCCCCAATACACC
>JAUZSZ010000114.1:18656257-18667271 GCA_034780575.1 Labeobarbus marequensis | reverse complement strand
CACACAAACCTGATTCATTCAAGAACAAAACAAGTGTCTTACTTTGTGGCCAAGCAGAATAAGATTGTCAGTAGCCCAGCAGGCACACAATGTCATAAGACGTTGATAATGTGGTTAAATTTCGGTCGCGACATCAGGTGACCAAAATTCAATATCAATTCAACATCTAATGTCAATGTTAATTAGATGTCCAATACCGACATCTGCTGACATTGATATTGACATCAAACATTAAATTGACATCAAATTGGCGTCAAATACTGACGTCAACCCGATTTTCATTCTCAACCAAAATACAATGTATGTCCGATGTCATGTCCAACATCAGTCTGACGTTATAGTGACATGCTGTGCCTGCTGGTTAAGCTATACATTTAAGATGACACACAGTTTTTTTATTTACGCATTTATCTTGAGTTTTGGGTGTTTTTATGTGTGGTTTTCGGTGACTTACAAAGATGGAAATATGACCTTTTACATGATTTAATTTAGTCAGTGTTACTGTGGTTACAGGTTCAATATTCAAAGCTAGTGAAAAAACAAAAGGATTGTTGTTGGTTACTCATTCATAAAGTTGCGACTTGAATGCAAGATGTTATGTTAACAGGTCGGTTTAGGAGTCACATCTGTTAAAGCTGTCAGTCAGTATAAATATGGGAGTAAGACTACTAAATCACTCACACAAGTGATTCATTCCAAAATACTGATTCATTCAGGAACGAAACGCCACTATACCTGTGAGTTGCTCATGAAAGTGTTAACGGTTGATCCTGCTTTTATTTTGTTTGGACTATTTTCAGCTTTTTGTTGGAAGAGCAAAAATAGATGTGTCAATATGTTTTAAAAATATAAATAACTTAATCATAACCGCCTCTTAATAGACCTTTTGCATCACAGCTTCATAAAACAGTGCCATTGCCTTACATCACAAATTCAGTATATTCTAAGATAGTTATTTGCCAGATCCTGTTATTTAGCTTAATTGACTGTGTTGAAGCTATGTGTAGGAATGATTCAAACTATTTATCCAGCAAGCGCAACTCTGACTAAACCCAAGTGACTAAGCAGGATACAAAGAAAGCATAGCATTGAGCTGGACAGCAGGAATTATGCTGAAGTAAAGTGATTGTGTTTCCGTGTCTCTGAAGCAAAGCCATGTCAAACAGAGTAGATTCTATGGCAGCAAAACTCCAAGGGCTCTGGCCTCCATCCTGCTCACCCCATCAAGAGACAAGTCTCAGAGTCTGACAACCACTTAAAGCAATGATAAGAGACATATCTTAGAGGGGCTTGGATGACCTGAATTGGGACAGTGATAAGTAGAGCACACCTCATTTACAATCCTCAGTCTAATCAATCTCAAAATATCTCACAAGAAGATTTAGTAGTTTAGAATTATTTTCTTGTGTTTTAACACATTAAAGGAATAGTGAGGATGAGTAAATGACAACAGAATTAGAATTTTTGGGTGACCTATATCTTTAAGAATCACACTGAACCATCATCAGTTTGTTTTTCCATCTCAAAATCTGCCAAATTCTGAAGGTGAAAGTAATAGAGCTGTCATGAAGTCGTCTTTCCTGGAAAATATATGTGAGGGTTGTTGGGAAAGAAAACAGTGGTATCACTGCTCTGATTAAAGCCCAAGAAAAGCAAGTCTTGAGAGGTTCCTACTCGCTGGATGTTGTTAGAGACGGTATACTTTTCAGATTCTCACACTGATTTCAGCTGACAGTTTTAACTGGGCTTCCCCAGGGGCCGACAATGATCTTGGGTCTGAGAAATGGAGATACAGAGAGAAAGAGGGAATGCACCACGAATAGATGAGTGAACAATGGGGAGGATATTGAGAATCACGTCAAGAAGATCTGTCAGTTAGTGTTTAACTGTTTGTTCTTTTGAATAGGGAAGAACAGAGCTTGTTATTACATTTTTTTACTTCAGTAAATATTTCTCAGGGTTTATTTTTCAAATTACATACCTTAAAGTCGTGGCTACGAAAAAGTAATTAAGTATTTCCATTATTATTGCTCAGGAAAAAAGATACAGTTTATTTATTACACATTAACCTTTTTGTGACAACATGCCCCAATAGCAGTTGCACTTATGTTCTAAGCTGGTACAATAGATACTGCAATTAAATAGCTTATTAAAGGCATTGTTTTGCTTTTGTATGATGTTTCATTCACTGTTTCATCACAAACCTTATATTTATTGCAGATATAACCTTTTTGAAAACCTTGCCCTATTTACTCCTACTTAGATATTTTTGATGCATTATTTTGCTTTGTCAAACTTATTCCACAGTTTTACAGATGTCTGGTGTTATAATTGCACTCCAGTGAACTCAACAATTAAATTAAATTGAAATGACTGGACAACTGGGAAAAGGCTTGCTGATATTAAGTGCAAAGTTTAAAATGAATTCTATTACTCTAGGCTACTAGGGGTCATAGGGACATGGCAAGAAAAACATGGACTTGCACTTGGAAGTATTAGACAGTGCTGTGAATGGGACTTCATCAAACTTTTACGGTCTGAACGCAAACTCAAAACCAAAGTTAAACACACTTCCAGCCAAAATGTCGGATGCAGGGATTTTATGACCAGAAACCTCCAAACCTATACACAGAACTATTCTGCATCTACTTCAGTTTAAGTTGCAGTTTTTGTCATTTAGATTTCATTCAAAAAGGAGATTGCACCATTTGAAACAAAGCACCATTCCTGAGAACAACTATGTAACTATAAAAAACTCCATAAACTCTGTAATACTGGCATTCATCCACTCAAGCCTCTCTAGCAGAGATAGAAAAGCAAGTCTCAGACTCAGAAAACACAAAAGCTTGATCAAAAATACTGCTACACTTTTCAAGAATAATTTCTTAGACACACAAGTTTTTGAACACATGCTGTAATTATAGCATGGTCGAGGCTTATGACTGTGGCTCATGGTAGCAGTAGCCCGATTCTTTAAATAGACTCAGCACCACAAATCATCTGCAGTGGTTGCGGTGAGTCTGTAATTGAAGTCCAGAAACCATTTGAACTGTCAAAGCAAGAATAATAAGAAGAAACATTCAGTGGGCGTATACATAGCATCATCTTGTGTGACGCTAATATGAAAAGAAGAGCACCCAACAGTGAAAGGACAAAATGCAAATAATACACTAGTCAAGTAGACTTTGTTTCTTCTCTGTGTCCTTTCTTGAACTCAGAAAAGGAGGTAATTGCTTTATTTAACCCTTAAGTTGTCTTCAGGTCATTTTTTTAAAGCCTGTAAAGAATATAGGCCTACAATAAATATAGCTTTTTTTAAATTGGAAGTTTGGAACTTGTGAGATATTATGCAATGTAAAAAAGAAAATTATCCAGACAAAGGGACACCTTTTGCCAAAACTGTCCCCCATGCATCAATAATGCATCAATAATCTAAACAAACAAATCAAAAATCTATTTTAATAGCCTACACATCAGAAGCACGATAATGCATGTAGAATTACTAGTTTAACTCACATATAGTTGTCAGATTTGATATATGCAAAAACAACTGTTTCAGGACAGGTGTAGAGACATGACAGTCTCATCGCGTCTCAAGTTTAAAAGTAGCTTTATTCTCAGCAGAATGAAACACGTGTCAGATAGACTGACCTCTTTTGAGTATGTATGAATAAGACATTTTGTCCTCGCAAATTAGAAAATGCCTTTTTAAAACTACATAAAAACTGGTTACCTCTTGTTGACATGATGCAGTATGAAAACTGTGGATTTTCCTCCTGAAATTAGATAATGTTGATCGGCAATGTGCCTTTCAATCCAAAATACAGTTCCTCGACTTCAGACAAGCAGAAAGTGTGCGAGCCCTATGTCCATGAGCAGCGGAGCAGCTCTGGTGCTCGGCATCAGTGATCACTACAAAGCGAGAGAGAATAACGGGAACCAGAGGCTCACACAATGGGCGTGTCCTGCATGACAGACCGACTGCGACGGTATGTGGCTACAGTTACAGCTGAAGCAGTTATATTTTGACTAGCCACTCCTCTTTTAATAGTTACTACTGTTTTTCTGACTCTAACAGATTGTGATGTTGCAAGTTTTTATATATTATCTTTATCCCTTTTTTTTTCGAAGATTCAAGTCGCTGTGATCTGCCCAGTCTATAAACTTCGTACTTTGCACTTAGTTCAAATTTACCATTTAAAATGTACCACTCTAAAAATGTATTAACAAACACAATTAAAATAATAATGTTATAATAATAAATATTAGTATACAAAATATTAGTCTAAGTACTTGCATAATAGGTCTACTTATCTTAATAATAATACTTATTCATAATACTTAGCCTATTCTCATTTGTCTAAATTCTATAATATATTCATATGTGAAAATAAAACAAACACCCGACACATTGTTTTTGTTTATCCTAAATACTTCTTCAGTAATAGTGGGTAAATGTCGCCATCATGTGGTTTAATATTTTACTGTGAACTTTAAAGGTACAATAATATACATACATTTATATGCTGGCAGATTTGCTTTTATTTGAGTTAGTAAAATACGAAGGACGAAAATGTTTATATAAGAAAGCAGCAAATTCTATTATGATAAAGACCCAGTTTATTCTGTGCACGCAGGCGATGTAATATAAAAGTTGTCCGCCACTGCTGATCTAGAGTCAGCTTTCGTGTTAGTTAATATCTGCCTGCAGCTATGGGAAACTGATCCTAGACCTGCATTTGCGAGCTTTATCCCGGATTAAGTGAGAAATAATTCCGATCTGAGATCATAAATAAAACACTTGTGTATGTTGGATGCATGACAGCAGAATAATCCTCGCGATTGCAAATTAAAAGACTGATTTGCAGGAATATGCTCGATTTTTAGTGTTGCAACAGGATTTTAGCTGCAGTACCGGAAGTGAAATTTGCTCTGGCAATATAAAATATTATACCATTTTTAAGATGCTTATGATCAGAACCAGCTGACCCAAACAAACGTGCTGATATCCGTCACTCTTAATTAGAACTACAAAACCTACGTACGAATGACGTCATCATCTCGCGCCGCGATAGCAACAAGCATGGCTGTGCAGAATGCTTCGCTATCCAAATTGCAGTCTTTAAATGGTATATTTGCCATTTATAAGAAACAGGGTCCCACCTCCGCAGACGTGTTAAACACACTGAAGACGACGCTTTTAAAAGGTAGACGCGTTTTAAATTTTTTTGTTCTTTTAAGGGCATCTTGTGATTCATTCTTAGCAGTAGATGTTAGTCCTCTGCATTGGGGAATGAAATAATCACTCATAAAATAATTATCAGAATACTTTTTATTGTGTAACGTGTTTATCCTTACACAGAGGCAGGTGTTGCAAATCCCAATCCTCGCAAAAGGAAGAAGCAACCTTTAAAAATTGGCCATGGTGGCACCCTGGACAGCAATGCATCTGGTGTGCTTGGTAGTGTAATCAAGTATTTTCTTCTATTGTGAAACATTATACAAACAAAAACTTACACTATGAGCACTGGTGAAGTCTTTCTGGTGAAGCAATTTTCCATAAATTGCATATTAAGACAAAACACCATGGTAAAATTTTTTTACCATCATATTTCTCCAGTTGATTAATCAAAGTATTTAAAAACAATTATTTATTTTTTTACACATTTTCTGAAATTGAAATACGCAAATGAGTCATTATCTCATTAAATCCACAATAAAAATCCACAATAATTTGTATTGATTTCTTCAAAGTTTTAGAACAGAAGATAATTGGATAAAGCCAGATTCTCGTTTCATTTTGTTAGAGATTTTATATCTCTTTTTATAACTATCACACAAATGTCACCATTTTTTTAATAATAAAATGTTAGGATCATGCAAATGATACAAACAAACCCCTCTGTAAAAACATTCATAATCATAACAGAGAAGAAAAAACTTATTTTGAGAAAACAGATTTTAAATATAATCTTTAAATTGAAATCTACAAATGCAAACAAGTATGAAAAAAATGAAAGAAAACGTCAATTATGTAATTTTTCATCCATAGCAAGGCATGTAATATAAAATATATAAGAATATTACTTAAAACCTAATGTTTTGCAGTGGTTGGAATTGGAGAAGGAACAAAGATGCTCACTACGATGCTTGCGGGATCAAAGGTGAGTATTTTCTGGGTCACATCATGTTTGTGTGTCTTTCTACATTTGTCATTCACACATTTTATTACTGTAACATTCGATTCGATGGTCTTTTTCATAGAAATACAGAGCTGTTGGAGAGTTAGGCAAAGCAACTGATACACTTGACGTCACAGGAAATGTTGTTGAAGAGAAGAGCTATGGTGAGAATCATGATTTTGTGGCTGCGCTTTAGATGAGGGAATGGAAATTTCACAGAATTCAGTCTATAAAGATTTGTGTTTGTTTTTCCCAGATCACATCACAAAAGAGGCTTTTGAGGAGAAGCTGAAGCAGTTTACTGGTGAAATTTTGCAGGTTCCACCTCTGTAAGTCAATTTGTTCTGCTTGATACACAATACACTCTTCATAGACTTCTAAATTAATTGTTTCTTGAAGTCATAGACTTTCTGATACTTGCATTTAAAGATATTCAGCATTGAAAAAGGATGGCCAGCGCATGTCTGTCTTGCTCAAGCAAGGTCAAGTGGTTGAGGCTAAACCTGCACGTCCAGTCACAGTGTACAGTCTCTCTTTACAAGACTTCAGCCTGCCATATTTCACCATAGGTTTGTCATTTATGTGGTATATTTGGAAAGACATAAGATATGATAAATATTAATGAATGGTAAATGTGTTTTCTTGTACAATTTCATAACTACTGTATTAAGAGAGTTAAAGAAACAGTTCACTCAAAAATGAAAATTTGCTGAAAATGTACCCACCCTCTGCTAATCCAAGATGTAGATGAGTTTGTTTCTTCATCAGAACTGATTTGGAGAAATTTAGAAATTGCATCATTTGCTCACCAATGGATCCTCTGGAGTGAATGGGTGCCGTCAGAATGAGAGACCCCAGTCCGTCAATTAACATATAGTGAGGTGCAAAGCTGCATGTTTGTAAGAAACAGGTCCATCATTAAGGTGTTTTATCTTTAAACCATTGCTTCTAATCAAAATATATGCTCATAATCCATAAAAATGCTTCCTTTGGTGAAAATGTCCATCCCCTGTTGTCCTCCCACCTCAAAATCCACTGACATATTTGTTTAGAAATGTTTTGTTTTTGCTTTTCACTTCATGAGACATTAATTGGTGGACTGGG
Organism: Labeobarbus marequensis; assembly: GCA_034780575.1. Lineage (NCBI taxonomy): Eukaryota > Metazoa > Chordata > Actinopteri > Cypriniformes > Cyprinidae > Labeobarbus > Labeobarbus marequensis. The sequence continues at coordinate 18,659,985 of JAUZSZ010000114.1, read as the reverse complement.
GTTGTGTCTGGATTGGAGCGTCGATAATTTTTGGATTATTGTGATGCTTCTATCAGCTGTTTAAACTCTTTTTGATGGCACCCATTCACCGCAGAGGATTCATCGGTGAGCAAGGGATGTAATGCTACATTTCTCCAAATCTGTTCCAATGACGAAAAAAACTCGTCTACATCTTGGATGGCTGGAGGGTGAGTACGTTTTCAACGAATTTTCATTTTGGAGTGCACTATGTTAGAAAACTATGTCATGCTGAACAGCTTTGGTTCATCTTTTTCATTAAATTTAATATTACTTTTTGCATTTACAGATGTTGAGTGTGGAGGTGGGTTTTATGTCAGAAGCTTGGTTGATGATCTTGCAAAAGGTAGCACTCTAGAGATTTTTATTTCTTGTAATACTACTCTCAAACATTAACATTTAATTTACTTGACATCATAATCACCCCGCAGCTCTGTCATCATGTGCTCACATCAAGGAACTCACTCGGACCAAGCAGGGTCAGTTCACTCTGGAAGTGCATGCATTGAAGGAGGATCGCTGGACATGGACAGATATTTCACAGGCTCTGCATCCCTGCCCAATGATATCAGGGCAACAAAAGAATGCCAAGGATGCAAAATCAAAGCATAAGCCCACCCCATCTGAGTCTAAGAGTGACGATGGAGATCAAAATGGTTAAAGGTGATGAAACGGCCCATCTAATGCACAGATTGTGTTCTCAGTCAGAGAACTATCGGAAATTGCCTGGTCCTCTCTGATTTGTTCTGGCCTCTATTACCATCCATGTGTATCCATCTTCATGGCCAAGTGAGGATAAAACAGGTGGCATCAATATGTTTCTTTCAGTATGTTTCTGTAGTTCTTATGGTGCCAAGAGAAGCAAAACACTTTTATGATTTTGGATTGAAACAGACTGTGTTAAGGTAAAACTGCACTATTATTGTGGTCACTTGGCACTGTCATTGTTTAATTATGTAAGCCCAAAAGTGCTGTAGGTAGGGGGGCTTTTCTTTTCTTTGTAATTTTTTATTATACATTGACAAGCTACAAAGTAGATAATGGTTCATTAATGCATCTGAATTCACTTAATGAAAAAAGAAAAATATACCTGAAAATAAATAACCAAAATATATTTTGGTTTGTTAATAAATGTTTGTCATTTCTTTTCATTGCTCCAGGTCCACTAAATGTTCCAGTCTTTACATGTTATTTTCATGTTAGGTATAAACCTTAAAAATAAAAGTAAAAGTAATACATGACATGGGATCACTGCAGTACTAATGTATTGGAAAATAGCAATAAATATTGTTCAAAAGTTTGAGGTTGGTAGTATTTTTTGTTTCAGAAAGAAGTCTCCTTGATGACTAACAAGACTGCATTTATTTGTTTAAATACAGTGAAATATTTTCACAATTTGAAGAAACTGTTTCCTAATGTAATACATTTTAAGACAAAATATTATTCTTGTTATTTCAAAGCTGAATTTTCAGCAGCGATTACTCCAGTTTTCAGTGTCACACGATTCTTCAGAAATTATTCTAATATGCTGATTTGGTGCTTGAAAACATTTCTTACTATTATCATTGCTGAAAATGGTTGTGCTGCTCAATGTTTTTGTGAAAATGGTGGTACATTTTGTTCTTTTTCATTTTTCAAGATTTTTTTTTTTTGATGAATAGAAGGTTTAAACTACATTTTTTAAAACAGAATCTTTTTGTAACAATATAAAAGTCTTTATTGTTGCTTTTGATCAATGTAATGCATCCTTGCTGAATAAATGTATTAATTTTTAGTATTAGCTTTGTGCAATTAAAAAAAAAAAAGTTCTATCCATTAAAAGGAAAAGGTGTTTTCCTGACTCAAAATGTGTGATCTCAAAAATTCACACATAAAACAAAACTAAACATAGTATTTAAAAACAATGTAATCAAAAGCTGATTTCAGATGACACAGAAATTTACAGTCACACACTAAGATGTACTAAAGCAGTATGTAAAGATTTATGTAAAGTAGTATATCATAGTCTCTTACCGAACTGAATATAGTTTAGAATTTTTATGTGTGCAGTCACCATACTCAGATACTAATCCTCCTTAGTCAGGGATTAAGATCACATTCAACTCCTCTGCTCTCAGACTCTGTTTCCACCCATACTTTGATGGCATTAAGACCAAAGAAAGAAAGAAATCATGTGAAATACAAACCCCACCTTGGCTACTTTTATGTATAGAGAAGGGGCAATACAGATCTCTGCATTGGCATGGATAAACTGATAATATCTTTTTTCACTTTCAGTTCACAATATAATTTTTTACTACAGTATATCAAGAGTAGCTGTCATGCACACCACTTCAAGCGCTCTAACTGTACAGCTATACTATATTGTTAAATATTTACCATCTGGGGGCACTATGGTGTTTTGGCTTCGTGAAGGATTTATGGCATGCCTAAAGTGCAAAGGAATGAATCGTAAATCACCTGTGATTTACACATAACAATATATGCTTATCCTGCAGGTCACTGCTGCTGCATCACTGGACAGTTATGCCGCATGTGCTTTCTGACAGGCTGGGACATGCATGTACAGTTACTGTTGTGCTCAGTCTGGGTTGCAGTTGCCTGACGCTTTGATACTTTCATTCCTGAAGGTCTGAGGAGAAAGTGTCATGTTCCCCAGTGAGCCATGAAAGAATGTAGCTCTAAGTGAGACAGGAATGTTCATAGACTGGAATACTGTGTAAATGCGTAAGCTGAAAACCTATGCCAGCACAGAATATGTGGAGCACATACTGTATGAATTAAATTAACATTAAGTTTCTGATTTAAGTGTTAATTAGCATTCTTTTAACTTTAAATTTGCTCTTTAGCATGGACACCCATGTATTTTAACCAAACAGCTCTGTTCCTAAAGTCAGCGCTATTTTAATGCGGTGATATTATTTATCTCTTCAGTGCCTGACTGAATGGGGCTGTTGTGATGGGAATGATCTAAAAAGAGAAGTCTGTGAGGTGTGAGAATCATCACAAAGCCCAGTAATTGTCCATTTATAGTATCAAATTCACAACAGAATTGAGTGTTTTATTACATTCTGTATAACAACTGGCAGATTTACTCTTGTGTGAATATATGTTATACTTTTTATGGTTTTAAAGAGATCCACCCTAGTGTTTGCTTTCTGTACTATGAATGTTAGATCAAACTGAATATACTTTGTCACATTGTTATTGTTATTCAGCAAGGATGCATTAAATTGATCAAATATGACAGTAAAAACTTTCTTGTGAACTTTCTATCCATTAAAGAAATCTGAAAAAAGCATCATGGTTTCTGCAAAAAACTGCAGCACAACTGTTTTCAACTGTGATAGTAATGAATGTAACTTGAGCACCAAATCAGCATATTAGAATGATTTCTAAAGGATCATGTGACACTGAAAACTGGAGTAATAACTGCTGAAAATTCAACTTTGTGATCTCAGAGATAAATTACATCTATAAATATAATAAAATAGAAAACAGGCATTTTATATTTTAATAATACACTGAACAAAATTATAAACGCAACACTTTTGTTTTCGCCCCCATTTTTCATGAGCTGAACTCAAAGATCTAAGACTTTTTATGTGTACACAAAAGGCCTATTTCTCTCAGATATTGTTCACAAATCTGTCTAAATCTGTGTTAGTGAGCACTTCTCCTTTGCCGAGATAATCCATCCACCTCACAGG
>JAUZSZ010000114.1:18453095-18463180 GCA_034780575.1 Labeobarbus marequensis | reverse complement strand
GATGTGGCGTGTAACCAAGAGGAAAATATTAAACCATGTGTGTATGTATAATATCTAGCATGCATTTGAAAACAACAGTGCAAAGTGTGCATTTGTTTTCCTAACAATATGGGTTTTTGTTTCTTTATGAATTGCAGTCATTGCAGTCAGGCTGTTTTTGCTTTATTGCATTGAATTCATGCATATTATAATTGCCAGTTGACAAGAATTAGTTTGAGGAGTAAAGTGTATATTCATAGCTTAATGTTAGGGATGCAGAATATATTGTATAGACATTGTTGATTTATCTGTTACAGTTGATACTGGATATATTGTGTGATACTGGATATTTTATTGTGCATGCTTATTTCATTTATTTTTACATTTATTTTCCTTAATTAATATCCAGTGCTCAAGTTCAAATCTCAAAATGAGTGTCCATTTTTTCATAGTTTGAATTTTGGGATGCCTGAATTCACTTGTTACATTTAAAATGATTTATTTTGATTTTAAGTTTTATTTTTAATTTATCTAATTAAGTTATATGTATTGGTTATCAAACATTGCATTAAATGATCAGCTCATCAGTACTGGTCATAATTTTAATATTGGTGCATACTACATTTTTTTGAAGTAGTATGATATAACAAGTTTGATATAAGTAGTTTGTCATACACGAAACCTATATAATAAATATTAGCACTATAAATGATGTGGCTACATATTGGCTGCTGAGCTAGAACTGTCCAGTTTTCATTTCTGATTAACATGTACACAATCTTGCACAACATTAGCTTGGCACAAATACAGTAGTTATTACAGTGTGTGTAGGCTTCCAAGCTTTACAAGTCTTTACACTACTTTCAAATGTCAATCATCTACTCAACACACTGATGGTATGACATATGGTGCATTCTGCGCATTTCCCTCACTTACGTTTGTAGCTAATTTGCCGTTAGCGCACTTAAGATTGATGAGTATGCTTATCTTGGAGTGGTGCCTAGTATGAAAATGGTTTGGGTGCGAGTCGAGAGAAGTGTGAATGGCGTGATGGAGAGAAGAAAATGAATCACGAGGGATGATGATCGTTTTGGAAAAGTATTTTTTTCCCCATCAGAACTGTTGGAACATTAATTAGAGCCCTTGTAAGTGGTGTGTTGAACACTAGGGGAAAACATATACATCAGCCATCTTCCATAATTTAGTTAGAAATGCTAGCAATTATTGCACAGATGTGCGCAATACGGAATTTTAACATCAGTTAACTATTCAGTTGATGTGATTCACTCACCAAATTGAGTGAGAGAGTGTGTAATGTCAATGGCAATCTGGACGTCCTTTTAATAGTGTTAATAGCTAGGAGCAGCTTGTTGTCTCCAGTACAAGCTGGAGAGACTGTAGTGTACTTTATCACTCAATCCCACTTAAGTCTGGAGCCAGGGATGCATGAATAAGAAACGAGAGCTGGCTGCTGCTGTCTTTCAGAGCTGTTGTGCATGGTAGGCGTGTGTATAATGTGCCTATAGTGTTTGTAGAGGGAAATCTGGACCCCTGAATTCTCATTTGAGGTAAAATATTGCACCAAGATCTGTTCTATGCTTGACATATCCTATTCACTTTGGATTTGATCAGATGTTGGGGAGACATATTCAAAATGTTCAGAGACAATCTGGCTTTTTCATGAGACTTCTAACATCTGTTTGAATGTGTCTTTACATAATGCATCTGCGTGTCCACAGGGATTCCCCTCTCGCTCTCGTTTTCCGGCTCTCATTCAACCTGTCAGACTTGCAGACTTGCATTGAACAATTCAATGCAATTAGAAGCAACTAAGATTGGGAGCAACTGTTTGTGGATCAGAAATGGGCTTGTTTGTTTGACTGCCAGCCTTTCTGCTTCTTTCTGTTGTGTTGAAGTTTCTCTTAAGTCAAGTTTTTGTTTTTTGTCTGCCTGTCCCTGTAGTCCAGGGTTTCTCTGGGGATTGTGAGTTAATGAGAAGCTAATAAATAATTATGTCATAAAAATTAAAATGAAAAATAAATGCACAGTTAATTGGAATAAAATTGAAATTGGTACGTGGCTTGTGTGATTATTAAATCACAAAGGCAGCAATTTTGTGTGATGCACTGCCTCTTCTTAGTGAAGTGCCGCACTGTGTTCATTTACATGCTCAACTCAACTATGCTCAACTCATGATCTGGTATTTTCAGTTTCTCTGAGCAGCTTGGTTCACTTAATTTTCACAATAATTAACTTTTTTTTTTGTACATAAGTTTTCAATATTTTATTAGATTTGGGACATGAAGCGTTTATAAACCTGCTTTCAACTAAACACTCAAACGTCTCCCTGTGTCATGTGTCAGTTTCCTTTTAGTTCCGTTTTGTCCATATTTGGTTTTTTCTGTTCTTGTTTCCTTTCATTAGCTAATCATCGTTTAGTCTTTTCACTTGTGTTTCATTAATCATCTCGTTTACTCCTTTGTTCCTGTTTCTTTATAAGCATTCAGTTTTGTTTGAGCCTTGGTCGTGTCTTAAAGTAAAGTTGGGTTAATGCTGTACTTTGTTATTGATTTCATTTATTTTATTAAAGAACCTGTTTATTCTGAATCCCTTGTCATCCTTACTTCCTGGATCAGCATTCCTGGATGTTTGTGCTGCAGCCAGTGGCGAAGAGTGTGCCGCCGCCCATGGTGAGGTTTACGCCGCCATCCCCGGCTCTCCCAGACCCGCCGAAAGAGGACGCTCACGTGCCTTTGGGGGTACTTATAGAATATGAGGGGATGTCATGGACTCCTGTGCCCAGTCCTCGGCAGCGCCTTCCTGTGCCAGCGCCACGTCAGCGCTTTCCTGTGCCCGCTCCTCATCAGCATTCCCCAGTGCCCGCTTCTCCAGGGCCAATCCCTCCAGTGCCCGCTTCTCCAGGGCCAGTCCCTCCAGTGCCTTCTTCTCTAGGGCCAATCTCTCCAGTGCCCGCTTCTCCAGGGCTTGTCTTTCCTGTGCAAGTGCTGACAGAACGCCCCCAGGAATCCGCGCTGCCCGAGCACCCCCAAGAGCCTGCTCCTTGCAAGTGCCCTCCAGTGCCTGCTCCCCGCAAGTACCCGCCAGTGCCTGCTCCTCTCAAGTGCCCTTCTTCATATCCGCTGGTCCCGTCCAGCTCTCCTGCGCTTCCAGAGCGCCCCCAAGAGTCCACGCTTCCAGAACGCCCCCAACAGTCCGCGCTTCCAGAGCACCCCCAAAAGCCCGCTCCTCCAGAGCGCCCTCCTGTAACTGCACGTCCAGAGCGCCCCACAGAGTCCGTTCCTCCTGAATGGCTCCCAGAGGGGAACTTCCCCAAGAAAATTTTTATTTGGGAGGGGGGCATATAGTCTCTGCCTGTGTGGCCGGGTCAAGGGCCAAGGCCACAAAGCCCTCTGATCCGCCATGGCCTCCCGAAAAAATAATATGGCCATGGCTCCCCGAGTCTCCTGTCCCGCCATGGCTCCCTGAGTCTCCTGTCCTGCCATGACTCCCTGAGTCTCCTGTCCCGCCATGGCCTCCCGAGTCCCCGGATCCGCCATAGCTCCCGCCATAGCTCCTGAGTCCCCTGATCCGCCCTGGAGGCTTCCCTGGCGCCCCCCCCCCCTTCCCGATGTGTATGTTACGTTGCGGGACGCACCTTCCGGGAGGGGGGCGATATCTGTCACATGTCAGTTTCCTTTTAGTTCCGTTTTGTCCATATTTGGTTTTTCCTGTTCTTGTTCTTGTTCATCTCGTTTACTCCTTTCCTGTTTCTTTATAAGCATTCAGTTTTGTTTGAGCCTTGGTCGTGTCTTAAAGTAAAGTTGGGTTAATGTTGTACTTTGTTATTGATTTCATTTATTTTATTAAAGAACCTGTTTATTCTGAATCCCTCGTCATCCTTACTTCATGGACCAGCATCCCGTTACACCCTGCAGTTTTCCACAAAAATAAAAGCTTGGAATGTTTGAAAGTTAAGAATTTTAGACATATTATTGTAACATATTGTAAACTACAATTGTATTATTTTCATTCATTCATTTCCATTCAATATAGCATGCAAATGCAAATATATGACAAAGTATTCGCAAATATATATTTTTGACCAAATCTTTCAGGCTTATACTTTAAATAAATCATTTGAAAATAAAATTAATCAAAATAAAACACTAAAAAAAGATTAAATATTATTTACCTGCATGTCATGTGACCATTAACCAACACCAGAGAACTGTGCCAGTTATCGAAATATTCATATTAAATTTTAACATTAAAATCTCAGGGATTCTTAAAGAAAATATTTTATGTCAGAGGGATTCGGGTGACAAAAAAGTTTTGGAATGTTTTTGAGGTTTTGGAAGTTTCCGTTGTGGGAGCGTAAATGTTAAATGTAAACAGTTGCCGAGTGTCTTTGTCGCTACTGTAAACAGCATTTACTGTAATTAGAGCTTACAATTAGAACACAAAGTCTCCAGCCTCTGTAATGTTGAGCTACTAACAATTAAAAAAAAAACACACACACAACCTTTGCATCCACCTTCTGCTGATGAGGCAGCTAATGATGAAAGGCTAAATGTGCGCATGAATCAGCAGCGGCAGGTGTGCATTATAGCATTACCCCGCTCTATCTTTCTGACTCTAGGGTGTAATTATGCCAATCACCGTGCGGCTAACGAACACGGGTCTCATCTTAGAATGTTTCATCCCTGTGCTGATGATGCTTGAATGCCTTAGCAACAGCACTACCATTTTTTTTTGTGCTTTTGTATGGCTTTGTGCAAAGCGATGCTTTGCGTTGTGTGGAACGCATATGTGTGGGTGGGTGGCTGTGAGTGAGATATGGGGTCTGGCAGTGGGATCTGTAGAAATGAGCTCCAGACACTCACAATCGACACTGCGATGTTTTGGTTGTAACCTAGCAACAACATATTTGGGGTTAAATGGCAAATATAACATAACTGCACCTATCTTCCAACTCTAAATCATTCACTCTGCCAGCTAAAGTGGACTTTATTTTGCCCCTCTCTTTCCATTAGTCCTGAAGTACATCTCTCTTCCTGTCCGCCCCATGATGGCACGCCACCTCCTCGGCATGCAGCGTGCCTCATCTTAGCACCCTCGCTAGTCTTTTTCCTGCTCGTGTATCACCATAAATCTCACTCTTGGCACAGGGGAGGCATGGGTCAGAAATCAGACTGAGAGAATCATGCCCGGAGGAGAAGATGAAATCGAAAAATCTTTCTATCCTTTCACGCTCCTCATGCACTTAGTGCTAGACTACTTCTCCCTCCAGGCTGTATCCCAGAGTAAGCGTCCTCAGACTTAATTTATGCCTGAAGACAGCATATTCTTAAAACCCCTTTCTATCTGAAAAATTTTCTGAAAGAGACATAAAGGCTTCACCCTCCATCACCAAAAGCTTTTTGAGCCATTGCAATTATTAGGCCGGCTTTTCTGAGGCTATCACTGCAGCTTTAGTGATAAGCTGTTTGCTTGTTTATAAAATATGGAGATCTAACAAAGAATTATGGAGTGGCAACATTACTGTGTCTTTTAGTGCACGATTTTTGTGGAAAGGTAAGCAAATTGATTTAGCGAAAGTCGAAAATGCATTTTTCGTCTAGTCAGTAGATAAAAACTTGTTCGGAGGCGGTTCGGAGGTGTCACGGTTCACAGTGCGGTTATTAATCACTGTCAACTTCAGGATCTCGCTTGTGCCAAATGTCAGGTGGTGCCGTTTTCAACGTAAAATATTTCTGGTGCCAAGAGTCTTATGTTACACTGGCCCGATGGAACTGTTTGCCGAAAATCATTTGATAATGGAAAGGTAGAATTAATTCCGAACTCAGATGTATGCAAAGTACATGCATAGTCAGTGCCACAATTCATTTATCACACAGTAATGCTTAAAGACTGCAGTTATACTGTTTATATTGAAGAAACCTAGATGCTAAGTTGCTGGTTTATGGCATGTCAAACTGTGCTGCATTGATGCAGAGTTTTGCCAGGCTTAGGTTGTGGGTCACAAGCTGGGAGGCAATGGAGCCAAACGCAGTCTGATAGCACTCCGCTCAAGTAACGCAGCCCCTGTGTGCCGTCCCGGCTCACATTAGGAGCTCGGGGTTCAGAGGAGGCAAGTCGTTACAGATCCTGAGCTCGCTCCCTGGAGAAAAACAATGAATGATACTGCCCTGAGGAGCGCCTCAAGCCCCAGCAAAAAGAGAGATAGAGAAGAGAGAGAATAGATACAGTGTCCAAATGAAAATAATATAGCTCAGAGGTTGTGCTTTTATAGCTCAAGAGACATCTCTGGTATGTTTGTTACGTATCATTTCAGATGGTTCTCCTAAAATTGCTCTCAATAAATACAAACTAGACAGCTGACATGTTTACTACTTTTAAAGTAAAATGAGATGAGTTTTGGCACACAGTAAGAGTAGAGCACTATAAAGTGAATGTGGATAGCACAGCTAAGATAATTTGCTCGTGGAATTTGATCTCTGACTTCTAATTTCAGACTTTGGTATCTTGACAGAGTTGAGAGGTCTCTGACATATTTTGCTCAGGAGGAACATGTGCATACCATGAGACTTCAACTAAAGTTTCAGCTCTCTCATTCTCTGTCTCTCTCCCTCTCTCTTTCTCGCTCTGTCTGTTAAAATATATTGAATATTTGTCAATGGACTCTTCACCGGAAATGTGATTGACAGGCAATCATGACCAATCATAACGCAGAATCCGCCATTTTGCCCAACAAACAGCACTACCGTAATCTGTTACGACACATTTAAAGAGCCACAAAACGGTATTTATTGTTTGAATTTCTTAAAAAATGACAATATTTGAAAGCTGAGACTTAACAAAATCTCAGAACCAAAATGTATACCAAAAGTAACCTGCTTCGTCTTGAGTGTATTGTCAATGTATTTTCCACTCCGTGAGAACATAATGTGTGGCGTGAGAGTGCCATGGCTTGTAGCAGTAGTAACTAAGGGAGGCGGGTCTTTGCGAAGGGTCAATTGGATATTTAATTGTGCATGCTAATTTCAACCTTTTTTTTAGTTTTTATTTAATGCACATTTAATTTAATAAGTGTTATTTCATTGAGATAAATGATAGATATTGTGTTTTAATATTTTTAATTAGATTTTATTTTAATTTTAGTTAACGTCTTAGTAATTTAGTTTTTGTCTATTTATTTATTTATTTATTTATTTATTTATTTATTTATTTATTTATTTATTTAATAAACCTAGCTTGTATACATTTTAGATATAATTATTTTAGTACATCAAGTTAAACTAAATGAAAATGAGAAATGTTGCCTTGGCAACTAGCTGAAATAAAATGTTTATATTTTGTATATTATATATTATATTTTATTTCAGGGACCCACTTTATATTAGGTGGCCTTAACGACTATGTACTTATTTTTGATGTAAGTACAATGTACTTATTGTGTTCATACTGAACTGCAAAACACTTGCTGCTATTGGGGTGGGATACGGGTAAGGTTGGGGACAGGTTTGGTGGTATAGGTAGGTTTAAGGGTGGGTCAAGGTGTTAGGGATGGGTCAACAGTGTAATTGTACATGTAATTACAGAAATTAATTACAGATGTAATTTCATGCAGGTAGTTTTTAAAATATAAGTAGAATTTAAATACAAGTACATAGTAGTTAAGACCACTTAATATAAAGTGGGACCTATTTCGTTTTTTTTTTTTCAGGTAGCAGAAATGTTTTTATGGCTTTAGTTTATAGTATGTTAACTATAATAACCCTGTTTAACAAAACTATTAGATGTACATTATAATATTTGGATGCCTACATTCAATAGAAGAATTTTAAACAACTAATTTTATTTTTTATATTTATATTGTTATTTTTTATTATTTATATTTATATTGAGTTTATACAAAATAGTATGGAATTTTAATGTCAGCCATTTATCGGTTTTCGGCCATGATATGAAAATAATTACAGACGCATGGATACTGGCCAGAATTACTATTGTTGCAATCCTAAAATATAAATAACTCAAAACCAGTGCATTGCCATCAATAATTAGTATACACTGAGTCAGACTAAACTATTTATAGGAGTCCTCTCCTGTGCATATTCATCGCCCTCTGTGTAGAGATGGCAGGCGAACGCTGTCACACCAAGCGTTCTCTCGTTTAACAGCCCCACGTCATTGCAGACTCGAGATGGACATCATGGCCCCTCATTAAAGAAGGGATCTCTCCCACTCATCTGAGGCACAGTGCTTTCACGCTGATTTAGCTAGCTTGTCACATGTGTTATCACCATGGGGCTGAAGCTCAGTGATCACCAAGCCGTTTTTGGTAATGCATGTATTTCAAGCGGCATTTAGATAAAACTGAATGTACTGTAGTTCTGAAGAGTGAGTTGAAGAAATTTTTAAGCTCAAGTAGTTCAGGATTCATATTAACTTGGTGTCTTAAGTTAATTCTTGCTTTTTTATTTTCCGTGTAAACCTAGTGGGTATTGGACTGTGAATTCCTAATAAAGTTCTCACTTTAATGGTGTGACGTGAATATCGGGCTGTGCAAATTAATTCTACAGCTGCTTCTCTTGCTAAGCGTCAAAATAAGTGGGAGATAAAGTTTAAAACAAACATGAGGCAGTGTCCACTGATCTAGTCATTTATCACCATGAGGGATCATTTCATTTCAATGAGGAGGAGAGCAAGAAACATGGCGTCATCCCAAAGGCTTCGCTTTTTCACACAGAAACCTTTTCTGTTGTCAGGCGATAAATGAAAAGTATTACTGAGCTTTTATTATGTTTGCAAAGCACTTTGCAACTGGGGGGATGGCTTTTTGCCACCTCTTTTAAAGGTTTTATAATCAATTGATGGCTTGAAGATCAGTAAAAACCTGGAAACATACCTCTTGAGTGTCTGTGGGTGTGTGTATGCGTTTACACGCAACAGTGGGACCAATCTGTCCTTATTTGACTAAGCAAATATTGCAATGTGCTGCAGTGATAAAGATAAATGAAGACTGTGAATCAGAATGCTGTCTGGCTGGTCATTTGTATCCTTGCTCCCCTGACCTGAATTTAATCCCGACAGAGAGAGGAGAGAGAGAGAGGTCATTACAGAGGCTTCTCATTCTGCACTGTTCATATGGCTTAGCTTATCTCCTGCAGGCCTGCCTCTGAGCCGCTGTGTACTGTATTTCTAAGAGAGAAATAAAGCGCAAACAAATCAAATGACTTCCTCTCTTGTGTTCTCACCTAAAGGATACAGGGCCAGTGTGGAGTATTAACCCAATTGTGAATGCAAATAGTGGAAATTATTCAGAAGTACTGCTGGAAAAAAGCTTTTTAGCCTTTTTACCTCTTTTATTGATACAAGAGAACAAGAGGGAGCGGGACCAGGAAACAGCACAAGCTGGATTCAGACTTGCATCAAATGAGCAGCACTACTCAGGGGGTCAGGGTTTGGCCGCTTGGCTTTGGCAGCACTTGGTGCACATTTACCATTATGCAGGGAAAAAAGCATTGCAATTTTTCCATTGATGTTCATTCAAAAGTTGTGTATCCTGGTAATCAATTTTTTTCATAAAAATCACATATTTTATGTTACAGTAGATGTTGCACCAGTGCCCAGTTTTTGGGTGGTTCTTAAAAGCATCAAATGGATTTATGTAAGCACATTTATAATACCTAGGGAAGCTATCCGTTAGCATTCCCATTCATCTCAAAAGCAGTTGCTTGACTGCTGTAGGATTCCCCTGGAAGTACTTGTCAAACTGCTGCAAGGAGTTTTGGTGCAATCAAATCATGTTGGAGTGAGCATATTTATAAGACGATCGCACATGAAAGGGACCATAAATTCATAATTTTCTGAGTTTCTGAGTTGGAGGTAGGGGTGGGCGATATACCTGTAGATACCATAACCCAGTAGAAATTTGACAACCAGTATAAATTTTAGATTATCATCTCTATTTCAGTGATGTTGTAGTGTTGTGTCATCATGAAAGTTGATCCTTTTCATACATTTTTAAGCCTTGCCAGTTTGAACCTTCCAGTGATTTTAAAAAGTTTAAATGCAATAAGACGAATAAGGGGCAAAAAAAA
>JAUZSZ010000114.1:18326457-18337692 GCA_034780575.1 Labeobarbus marequensis | reverse complement strand
ATACAAAGCCTCAAATCCGCACCTTTGGGATGCAAAGTAATCCAGTGTAGTAAGCAGTGTTATTCTGTGGCTCAAGGTAGTGTGTTCCTGCTGATCTGGGACCTGTCCATAGGGCTGCTGCAGTTTGCTCCGGCAGTGTGTCACTGCTGACTAGTCTCTGTCTCTGATCTTTGACAGTCTTTGATTCGGCAAACTCTAGTGACGACTCTGGTCAGCCTGCACACGTCATATGTTGTCCCACGAGTGCATTGGTCATGAACCTGTCTGCTCTGGCCCCTAAAGGTGTGTTTGACTGGGAACATGTTACAGCTGCCTGATCCGTTATGGTTCAGAGTTGGAGCAGTGTGACTGAAGGCATGTCTGTGTCAGCGTGGTTGTCACTTCATTCCTGTTCTCACGTCATTGGTGCCTGTCTGTAGCTACAGCACAGTGCAATAGCCTTCTAAAATAAACACATAAACACATCAATCTATGCATCTACTCATTGTTCTCTTGTCTGTAATGTTCTTCTGTCCAATCAGTCGATCTGTCCATATCATTGCTATCTATCATTCTTTTGTTCGAACCATCCATCTAACTGTCATTTTCTCTATTTGTCATTCCTTCTAATAGTTATTGTAATGTTTGTCTAGCTATCGTTCTGTCTGTTCTATTTATCTATCATTGTCCTATCTATCAATTTGTCTTTCAGACCTTCTATCCATCTATATATCTGTCTGTCTGTCTCACTATCATTCTGTATAATTCTGTATAATGTGTAATGTAATGAAGTAATAATTCTTTATTACAGTATTTTTTGGGAGTATCTGTACTTTACTTGAGTCTTTATATTTCTGTCAACTTTCACTTTTACTCCACTACATTTCCTAATCAAAATGTATACTTTTACCCCGATATATTTCTCCGAAGCATATTCGTTACTTACTACTAAAATAAAGTCGGAAGAACACAGACCGCAAGCAAGCAGGTCTGACGAATCGGTGGTCTGGCTTTTGCAAGTTAGACTTCTAAAAACACCTTTGCTCGTGTGCAAACAAGTGCTCGCACAACCGTGGATGATTTTGCGTTATTTTCCACTCAAGTTGAGGCTGGGGTGTGCTGTGCAATAGGCTACAGTATATCGTCTGCGATAATACGGTAAGTGTTGTTGTAATGATGTACGATCTGACATTCTTGAGTATATCACCAAATCACACATAGAGAGTGCACGGATGTGATTTACTAGTCTATTAAAATTAAAAATCCAAGGCATTCTAAAATAGATGGCAAAAATGCTTCTGTATGGTTTTATGTTTATATAATTTAATATAGTTAATCTATATCACTCATAGAGTGCCATTTTTAATCCAGATATCAGCATGATAACAAATGTAATAATCATTTTATACAAGTTTAATAAAGTTAGCACACTTACATTTTAGACACAATAATGCCAGTTTTTGCTCAAATTTGCTTACAAAAATAGTTCCAAACAAATATCACACAGCACTGTTTTGCGTCTCTGAGCAATGGACGGTGTTTACTTATTGAATGAATCAGCTTTTTGAACAAAAGGGTTGAATGAATTATTCAGTGATTAACTCATTAACAGTCAAATGCTTTGCTCCTGAATGAATCAGCCGTTTGAATGAATTGGTTGAATCTCAATGACTCCACCTATGATGCCACCTACTGGCGGTTTTAATTTCACATTTTGACTTTTTTCATATTTTAAATAATTTCAAATATCAGTATTCAAAGTTTTATGTTTAAAACAAAGCATTATTTATGCATTTGTAACTGCAGCTTAAATGCATCCATGTCCCCTCTGAGATACATAAACTGTGTAAATACATCTAAAATGCTATATCAGATGCAGATTCCAGAAATGCTTTCTTACTTTGGAATGAAAGACACTAAGTACTGGATGAAGTGCTTCTTATTCTTATCCAAAGATACAAAATGGAAGAAAAAGTTCAAACTGAACACAATCTTGCTATTCAAACTGTGTATAAACATTTTTTTATGTATTTATGTGCTCCTTTTCCATTTTGCATTTACTTGTACTTTTGCTTTCAATACTTAAGTACTTTTAATTAAAAAAAACTTTTCATACTTAAGTACAATTTATATAACATACTTTAAGACTTTTACTCAAGTAATATTCTAAACGGTGACTTCAACTTCTACTAAAGTAATTTTCTGGAAAGGTATCTGTACTTTTACTTAAGTATGGCTTTCAGGTACTTTATACAGCACTGATAATTATCATTATATACCTGTCTATATCTTTCCATCCATCCATTTGTATTTAAATACCATTTGTATACGACAGGAAAAGACTGAGGGCCTCATTTACAAAGCGTGCGTGCGCACAGATTTGATCTTATAGTGTGCATACTCTTAAATCCACGCCAACGCTCATTTTTGTAAAAACTGCCTTTGACGTGGAAAAGTGCTTAGCGTCACGTCAGGGTCTGAGCAGACGTATGTACTTTTTCTTGTCGGATTACTGCAGGTTTTTGGAAATGTAAGCTGTTCTTGCACCTAACTGTTCTAAATTAAAGGATTTGGACGATGGCTGGTGAACTTTTATATGTTAATGACATTAATTAGGAGTCGTTTACTAGGCAGAGAGTTCATTCAGTTGCACATAAGTTCAAGATCTTTTGCAATTCATAGATTTCACATCTGAAAGAGAAGTGTACGAGCATTTTCTGTGCATACGTTCATTCTGTGAATCACATGCATGCACATTTGAGAGATGATTGTAAGATCAAATTTAGGATGGTTTCTGAGCAACATTTTATAAATGAGGCCCAGTGACATGATCTTAAATAGGTGGAACTTTGCAACAGATGACAGCAATCGAAATTAAAGACTCCACCAAACAGAGTACTTGGAGGGAGACGTAAAGTCAGTCAAAGAACATTTACTTAAGTGTGCATAATCGTGTCTCTTTGTGCCATTTGTAAATATTGAGATAATAAGAATACAGATCTGAGCTAATAGTCAATTGTTTTCATTCAGTAATTACACTGTTTTAGTTTGAGAAGCTTTTAGGAGCAGCATTGCAGACATCAAAATTAACTAGATCTGAGCACACATTTTGCCAATGATAAGTGACATCTGTGCTTTGCCACTTTTGAAAAGCAACAGCTGACACTGGTGCCTGAATCCCTTTGACTGTCAGTGTTAGTCAGTCCCGAGGTGTGTGCTTAAGAAGGACTCTGGTGCTACACAAGCCTAATGATTGTTTTTGTCCTCTCTATCTCTCTTTTTTTTGAGCCGGGTCACAAAACAGTCATGACGTGATTTAACAAAGTAGAACATCTGCAGGATCATCATCCTTTTTTGGTCATTGAAGGCCTTTCCGTAACCTTACCCTAAAATCAGAGAGAAATAGATTGAATATAATGTTGTTCAGGTCTCTAACTTTAGCCATAAGCCCAACCTTAACTCTAAAAATCTGAAGAACATGTTGACTTTCTAAAGTCATGTTTTGTAAAGTCTATTTGGTGCTTTACGCATCTACCACAATAATGTACTAAATTATTTAAATTTAATTTCAGCAAATATTGATCTGCATATCATATAATTTCCATCAATTGACAGTCCTAGTTGATAGTAATGGTGTTCCAGGACTATCAGCGATGTTAAAGGAACATATCCTGTTTGGGTGAATCACAGAAAAGAGTGAGAAGGCCAGAAGAGGCTGAGTGATGGTAGAGTTGTTGCTAACATAAGCAACGTACACACACATACACATATCATATGGCAAGAACGACCAGCCTATCATTGTGTCTACCATTTGTCATCGACCTGCCATCGACTGACGACCTCCTGGAAATGACGGATAGGCTCCAGACAAAGATGTCATCCTCAAATATTCAAGCTAAGAGAATGTTCCCATGTGTTTTTGTGTGCATGTGTGAACAGACGCTTAGTCTGTGTGAACAGGAGAAAAAAAAAGATAAAAAGGGACGATGCAAAGAGGAAAATTAAATATTAAGATGCACCAATTTCGTTTTGTCTGGAGGTGGAAGTAAAAATTTGTACAGAAAGCAACAATAGTTACAGCGGTTAACCAAGCTCCCTGTGGATATAATTAAAACGAGTACCATGCTTCTCCCCCCATATGCCCCTAAAGGTTAGAGCAATCACAACTGTGATGATGATGATGATAAGGAAGATATAAATTGCCTCCAGCTCTGCATTGTTTGCATTTAGAGCTTCCTCGCTGTCAGCCGCATAATGTTGACTGCAACGTGTAATAGCCAATCAGTGGCAATAAATGAGCAGAATGTGTTGCACAAAGCGAATAGAAAGCCCTCATGTACGTTAGTCGTCCCTGCTGAAGATTCAACGGGGACAGCTTCTCATAACTATCAACCGTCAGAGCAAACATGGTTGCCAAACAAACACATTTGTGCCTTGTCCCTGCTGAGGCTCATTCCTGTGTTTCCCCTGTCTGCCTGTTGGGCGTTTCATTCGTTCGTCCTCCTGGGCCCCGGAGCCTCGTGACTGAAGTTAGACCGAGTAAGAGCTTCATTTACTGCCAGCGAACGAGAGGAGAGGCTCCTTCACGCCTCATTGGATCTGTTTTCACTCGCTAATTTCCTGCCTCTGTTGGCTGTCCCATACACGTCTGGGCCGTTCCGTGTCCCCTGACGCCTGTCACTCTTTCGCTCTGCATTCTTAAGTAATGCCATCCTCTCGCATAGGTGCCCGTGTACGCTTCAGAGCACACCGTTCCCATTACAAACAATCACAGCTCGCCCACATCCCATATTGCAATTTGAGTTTGCCTGCATGGGTTGTGATCTTGCCCTGGTCCAGTGGGGAAGGCTGCAACAACTCGGAGATAAAATTTGTATTTGATAATGGCATATTTAAAGTGCTGTTTTAATATTCAGTATTCATACACCATCATAGTATTTATTAAAGGAATTGTTCACCAAAAAATTACAATTGTCCCATAATTTACTCACCCTCAAGCCATCCTATAGTTGTATATGCCTTTCTTCTTTCAGAGAAACACAATCAGAGTTATAATAAATAATATCCTGGCTTCCCAGCTTTGTAATGGCAGTGAATGTTGCCCAAGTTTTTGAAGCTCCAAAAAGCACATTCATCCATCATTAAAGTAATCCAACTCCAGTGGGTAAATGAATACCTTTGGAAGTGAAGCAATGGGTTTTTGTAAGAAAAATATTCATATACTATGGCTATACTGGCTATACTTTAGATTTGTCTTAGTTTCCATATTAAAATATCCTTCAGCATTCGTTAATTCTCACCTTATCAATATGTCCCACATCATAACTTGACTATCTCAAGAACAGCCGTGTAATATTTTGAATTAGCTTTTTAAAAATTAAATTAATTAATTCTGCTCTGTTTAATTTTTAAGTTTAATTTCTTTATTTCATATTTCTTTCTTTTTTCATCATTTTTCATACGTTATCTTATATTCAGTTAGTTGCCAAAGTTTTTCATCTAAAATTTTAATTTTTTTTATTTTATTTTAGTTTTAATTCAAATTAACAAAAAAATGTTTTTTAATAGTTTTAGTTAATTAAAGGGTAAAGTATGAGGTTTCTGTGCTACTAGTGTCACCCACTTCTCATCTTGTTGTTCAGCTGTTCATTCTCTTGGATATTGTTTTTGGGCATGGTCACATGCCCATCATTTTTCTGAACAACCCCTAAAATTACACCATTAGATAAAACATTGACAATACCTTGTCCCTTCAAGGTTCAGCTACAGCACTTCACTGGAACAGAACAGTACCTTCACACAGAGCAATACCTGAGCATACACCTCTACTTATGATTCAATGTCAAATTTTAACATATCGTAACCAATGATAGTGTAAACCATGTATGCAGTTCAAATGGCAAGTATGCATATGTGTTATGCTGGGTACACACTAAAATATTTTTAAAATCTTATAAGATCTTCAAAATATGAGAGACCACAAACATGAGGACAAAAAATCCTAGATTTAACCTTTTTGCTCCTATAGTGTGTGGTGTCCTCGGGGTTCCTCCCACACATCAGGATTTCTGATCGTAAATATTCAACATGTTTAATATTTACAATTCGCGATCGGGGTGCCTCCATTGTTCTTCTGAGAGATGCAGTCACACTGAACACACCTCACACCACAGGAAAATCTGATAAGATAATCTTTAGAACCACCAAGATAATCGAGACATTACCTAGGATTGTCGGAAGGGGAGAAATCAGCCCAAAATCAGCCCAAAATTATCTTGTGGTGTGTACCCAGCATCAGTGGACATGTCTCATACAGCTATCAACAGAAAAATAAAACAACAGGAATAAAACATCAAACTCAGAGCACTTGTTGGGTCAGACCCTCAGATATCAAATACAGACAATATATAAGTCAGTATCTTACTGTTTTATCTAGGGCTTGACAGTAAAAAGCAAACGTGTGTGGCAACAACATGAGCTTACATGTTGAGAAGAAGCTCTGTAAGTCTGGCAAAACCCAAAGATTCCATCAAATTACTGCAGTTTATTCTTGGTTTTCTCCATATGTCTTTGCATTTTGAATTTTTTTTTTTTTTACATTTTGGCTTGCACTTCTATTACTGAATCTGTTTTTCTTTTCCCATGTAGCATATCAGCTATGGTTCCATACCGACTAAACACCCTCTAACTCACCTCTAACTCAGCCTGCTGTAGCCACACCAAACTCAGAATGAGATTTACAGATCTGAGTTCATGTTTTAATGGTGCATGAGTGGCTCAATATTTACTCATGAATAGAATACTCCTGGGATGGAAGTAGAATGGAATAAGAGAATGTATGTTGGTTGTATGTGATGTTTTTCTCATGTGCCAGTTGTCTTCTTACATGAAAATGATATACATTCACACGATTATTTCCATTTTGAGTAAGTATGCAAGTGTGCATCAAATAAAGAAAGGCAGCTCAAAAGCCTTTGCTAAAATATTCACTTTGAAATATTTGTTCTTGGATGTTAAATTTAGCTTTTAAATGGGCAAATCCTGCTTGTAATGCAAATAATATTTTTATGAGATCAGTAAATGTAAAGGGATTACACATAATAAGATTTACATGTAAGAAGTCTCTTACATTTATAGGAAAAAGAAATGACTGGATAATGTTACAACAAGCTGTAGGCTTTATTTCTTTATATTTGAAACAATTTTTGTGTAATGTATGACATAGCCTACATTCATACACTACCATAAATTAATACTTTTATACAATAAGGATGCATTAAATTGGTCAAACGTGATAGTAAAGACATTAACAATGGTACAAAAGATTTTTTGTCAAATAAATGCTGTTTTTTTTTTTACTTTCTTTTAACCAAACTATTCTAGTCACCAGTGTTTCTTAAGCACTAAATCAGCATATTACAAATATTTCTGAAGGATCATGTGATACTGAAGACTGAAGTAATGACTGCTGAAAATTCAGCTTTGCCATGACAGGAATAGATACATTTTAAAGTATATGAAAACAATATATAATATTTCACAATATTGCTGTCACAGAATTTGCTAAATCTTTTAATGTATTGGTCTCAAACTCAATTCCTAGAGGGCCACAGCTCTGCACAGTTTAACTCCAACCCTAATCAAACACACCTGATCCAGCTAATCAAGGTCTTCAGGATTACTAGGAACTTCCAAGCAGGTGTGAATTGGAGCTGGTTGGTGCTAAACTCTGCAGAGCTCTGGCCCTTCAGGAATTGAGTTTGAGACCACTAATGGATTACTGATATCTATCTCTATGTATAAAACAGGTGTATCTGAGTATTAACATCTAAACAAAATTATCCACGTCACATTAACCTCTATTAAAATGAGCAAAGGAAACAGGCAAACTCAGGTCTGTAGTTAAAAAGATAAAGTGTTTCACCAGTTGTAATTGACCAATTTTGATCTTATTTCACACAATTCATCGATCAAATATAAAGGGAATGAGAGAAGGGAACACCAAAGATGGCGTCCAGACTTCCAAAGAAGATAAAGTGGGACCAATACTAATAGATTATTGGATTATTGACTAATAGATTAATTGCCACATATGCCTGCAGAGCGAAAAGAAGAACGGGTCAGGGATGGTCTGTGAAATTAAAGTGTCCTTCTCTGGTTGAATGAAGCTGTGAGAATGTTTGGGTTCAATATGAGATTGGACAGCAAAGTGTAACCCAGGCTGATCCTGCTGACAGGTTAATTATATGAACTGGCTGCGGTGGCGTGTAGCCTATCAGATAGAGGCAGAAATGAAAGCGGGATCATGGGCGGCTACTGCAGTGAGTTCAGCTGTGAACTGATGGCTGCAGTAAAGGCTGCTGGCACGAGGCTGCACCCTGATTTTCTGCTAGAAACAGATAGAAATGGTGAGAGTAAAGGGAGCCGCAGGGAGTGTGCGTGTGTGTGTTTCCAAGAGAAAATGAGACGGCGCCGGTCTCATTTGGTGATTATCACCTCTCGTCCTCACTCAGATTAAGGAGGAACACAAAATTGCACAATGTAGGAAAAACATGTCCTCCTTCATTAATTAATGCTAGAACAAATTAAGTCCAGTGTTTCAAGGACGACTCTTGAAATACACAAAATAAAAGACACAAATAGAGTTAATAGTAGATGTTTACTTTACACGCAGTTCACTTGGATGTCACTTTCCCAACACGCAAGCAAACAGAAATAATAAAAACACGTTACATCAGAGTTTTGTGTAATAGTGAAGAAAAGAAAATGGAACAGAACCGTCAGATCATGTGACTGACTAATAGGCTTCAAAACCTTTAAGCCGCTCTCCTAGTGTGAATATGAAAAATATGAAAAGGAAAGCAATTACCGATGGCAGCAGATTGAAGGGGGACGAATATGTAATTGAGGAACAGATCTCATTTTTTCTCCAAATAATTTGTTTGTTCGCAAACATCGTTTTGGTGCAGCTATTTCATCTCAGCTGTGAGTGAACATAGAAACCTCTGAGCTCAGGTGGAATAGGAATGCTCCACGCAGAACAAGATTAAGGGAACAGAAAGGGCTGTTTGTGTTGCACCCCATGCAAACTCATAGCTGGCATTATGCTGAACAAAAGCAAACACCTACTTCATGTGCAAGGTTTGAAAAAGTGGAAGCTAATTAACTCGATTTGTCTCCTCAGGACTGGCGGGTGATGCAGACACAATCTCCCCAGCGTATCTGCCTGTGTCACTCACACACTACACCCCTGAACGGCTGTTTTTGTTGAGTGCGGCGTTAGCTTTTGCGAAAATCACAACATGCCTCAGAGCAGAACATTTTTGATAAATATGTCTAGTAGGAGTGCTGCGCTCTGGTGGAAACCATTTTGAAAAACAGGTCCATCAGTCTGAAGCTACATTTTGTGTGTCAGGGCCATGCTTTCAGATGTCCTTCCAGGATGTGTCTGTCTTTCTCTTGCATGCTTTCACTACATTGTGTCTATTTCTCTACTCTTTGTATATTTCTGTTTCTATCCCACGTTCTTCTAGTGGCAAACTGACTTTGGGTTTTTGGAAAATAGATATTGTCTGTATTTTACATTGTTTTAATACTATTCATATGGAGTGTGAACCATGTACATATAAAATATGCTAAGTGTATATGATAATATATAAGTGTTTTGGTCACACTTTATTTTAAGGTCCAATTCTCGCTATTAACAAACCATTAACTACGACTTTTGCTTCAATAAACTCCTAATTTCCTGCTTAGTTAGTAAGGTAGTTGTTAAGTTTAGGTATTACATAGGGATGTTGAATATGGCCATGCAGAACATAAACAGTCAATATGTTAATAATAGATAGGCTAATAAAGCAACTAGTTAATAGTGAGAATTGGTCCCTATACTAAAGTGTTACCAGTGTTTTTAACTAGTGATTTTAATACTTATTCTGAAAATTAATGCATAAAATAAGCTTCAAAATGAACAGGCTTTTAGCCAACAAACTACTTTATTCATGCTAAATGTGCTAAAGACAAAGCTGAATGTGACTTACAACAATTATCACATAAACCAAGTTTAATTATTTAAATTAAAAGTGGATCATGTTCTGTAATTATTACTAACAAATCATAAACAACAACAGCAGTTTTATAATTTACATTGTAAGCCTATTAAATTTTTAAAAATGATGGCTTTCGAATAGGATGTTGAGTGGATATTCTGTAATTACTCATTTTATCCTCAGAAATGATATTAATAGTGGTATTGGTATCAGTATTGGTATCTGCCTGTGTAGTAGGTAAAAAAAAGATGCAATTAAATAATTCCACTATACATCTCATATACAGTAATAAGAATGAGCAAAATAAATATCATTCAATGCAAAGTTAATAAATGGTTAAAAAATGAATTTAACATTTAAACATTTCAAAACAGGAAATGTGCACTCTTAAATCTTCTCAGACTATGGATATTCAGCTGACTGCAGTCAACGCTGGTAATCTCTGAAATATCCAAATGTCGGCCAACTAATCAGCTTGGCCTGCTCTGCTGTATCAGTCAGTAGTTTCTGCCAGGTTTATATTTTGTTAAAGCAACTCTGTGTTTTTGTATAAGTACAGTTCAAATGTGAACAAACAGATAGAATTGATGTTGGCTGAAAACATGTAAGATGGGCTTCGTAGTTCTGAGTACATAATTTGCTCTCTCACTGAAATGATTGCAGCATAAAGGTGAAGTGTGTAATTTGAGCAGCACTAGTGGCACCAAACAGAATTGAAATTGGCTGAACATAACAACACTGGCTCAACCAGTAGTGTGCTTTTAGGCTGGGACATTGGGACAAGATTTTGGAAGTCTTTTTTGTTGTTTTTAAAAAACAACAGGCCTTGTTTTTTTCTGTTCTGATTGTCGCTGATGGAAGCGCAGGAATGAAACACTTCACCTTTAAATTTGTCTGAAGTGAAGACGGATTGTTTCATCAAATATGTACGTACTCTCGGTTAAATCTTATCTTTGGTTCTTCATCAAAAAAAGAAGAGAAGATAATTACAGCTGCCCACTGTGAAAAGAGCCATTTTACAAACACAACTGATGTATATCTGATGAGGTATATTATTCATGTGCCTTTGTGTTTCAGAGAATGGTTGTAGCAGCACATCTGTGTGCGTTTGAGCAGAGGAATCGTGTGTATGTTTGCAGAAGTGCATATGCACACAGGCTGTACTCCCCCACCTTCAGCTGGGCTCCTGCTCGTAAATCACAGGGCT
>JAUZSZ010000114.1:18209013-18230906 GCA_034780575.1 Labeobarbus marequensis | reverse complement strand
ACTGATGACTATGGACAAGGGTGGTGAGATACAAAAGACATTGAAGACACTTATAAAATCCAATGGAAAGAGAAAAAACAATCAATATTAGCAAATGAAGTAAATGTACTGCAGAGCATCTAAAGGCACAGGGTGCTGTTTTGGGGCATCTGAGGGATGTTGGCCTCTCCATCGTTGATCTTGCTGAACCTGGTAATGATTTAGCAACCTTTTCCAGGCTTTGCTGTTCTCCACTGAACTTTTTCAGGAATTCTCGATATTCCAGGTTTCCAAAGCATTGACTGGTAGCATTTTCCACAGTTCTTGAAACTGAAAGAGTTGGGTTTTTTTCAAGCTATTGAAGCAAATATTAAAGAAGCTCATTTGGTACTAGAAATTACCTGATCGTCGGTGAGCCTCATGAAGTGACGATCACAAATGGTCTTAAAATCCATTTTGGAGATCGTGTTTATTTTGGCATAGTCGAGGTCTACCATTTCCTTTATTATAGTGTACATGCAGGCCGACACAACCTCCTGTACCCGCCTCAAAATGTCACTGATGACTAAAGGTCGGGGCTGATTAGGAAAGCGCATCTTATGGATTTTCTTCAGCCATTCATCTGCCGTCTGTTAGAGTTAAGGAAATAAATAATGTTTTATCATACACCATATGCAACTTAGACCATTCTACATTATGACAACCTCATATTCTGCAAACTCAACCATAAACTTCTGACCTCTTGTTTGTGGAGGTTGAAGACATGGAGGAATTCCTTCCAGTCAACCATAATCTCCTCCCCTTTGTTTATTCTCAGCTCAGACAGCAACTTCCTGAACTGCATTTCTGAGAGACGCATACAGAAATGGTCCAGCACTTGTCGAAACTCTGTTTGCTGTATCACACCATCTCCAGTCTTATCAAATGCAGAGAAGGCCTGAAAAAAAAGCACAGCAGCAGTTTGGGGTTGGTATGATTTTGAATGTCTTCCTTGCTAAATAAAAGTATTAATTTACTTTTGGTACAGTAGTGTTTACAAAATACTTTACACAGCTCTGTTATTGCAGAACATTTCAGGTTAAATAATATCTGTAGCAATATTAATATACTGTACTATATAAACAGTCAGTACCTTGTAGAGAGTATCTGAGGAAGCAGTAACCAGCTCCTTGACTCTTTGTATTGTTCTTTTTGGGCTTAGCTCCTCTATATCCTCCACTGGTTCTGGAGAACCCACAGTCGGACCTTGAGGAGGCTCGACTGCAGACCAGCTGGAAACTGGAGGTCCAGCGAGATGCTTTAGAAAGTCAAGGTATGGCAGCTCCTTCAGACTGCCGTCAAAGCCAAGGCTGAAAAACAAAAATAAAATAGGAAAAACAGTAGCTCAGTAGCTCATAACACTCACCATATTTTGAGTAAATGAACTTGTCTGATATAGAGTTACAGTTTCAGTAGATGTGTGAACTGTTGTTCTCTTAGTCGAAATCCATGTCTGTGCAGGACAGAGTGTAGGTCCGTCACAGTCACGTGACCATCTTTGTTTTTATCCAGAAGCACGAGGCTTCCACTCACACTCTCAAATTTATTCCCAATCCACTTCCTTCAAACACAGATAGGTCCATGTAACACTATATGCATGATGAGAATATTTTCATCCACTATTACATTTGTCATTTGATACAGAGATCATTTTCACCTAAGATTTTGTAGCATAACTTCCAGGTCAGGTGCGGAAATCGCCCTCTCCGTGAGCTGTTCTTGTAAAGCATCTGATTGGCTGTCTTCATCTGATGTGATTTTAAGCTTTCTTAAAATCTCAGTCTGAGTGACAAAGCCCTTCCCCTCTTCATCATATCTGTTAATAATTAACGTTAATAATTTTAGCAAAATAAGAGGGCTCATGCAAATTGCATGTAATTGTTTATTTAATACTGTCCTGAATAAGCTTTCACATAAAAGATGTTTATATATTCTCCACAAGACAAAATAATAACTGAATTTATAAAAAATGACCCCGTTCAGAAGTTTACATACCCTTGAATCTTAATACTGTGTGTCGTTTCCTGAATGATCCATGACTGTTTTTCTGTTTAGTGATAGTTGTTCATGAGTCCCTTGTTGGCCAACTGCCTGCTGTTCTTCAGAAAAATCCTCCAGCTCCTGCACATTCTTTGGTTTTCCAACATTTTCTGCATATTTGAACCCTTTCCAAAACGTTTACACACCCCGGCTCTCAATGCATTGTGTTGCATTCCTGAGCATCAGTAAATGTTTCCACCTTTTGTAATAGCTGTGTATTAGTCCCTCAATTGCCCTCAGTGTGAAAAGATGGATCTCAAAATCATACAATCATACTGTAAACTCTAATCATCAAAATTAAAACAAAAAAACTTTTGAAATGTTTTACTTTACATGTAATGAATCTAGAGTATATGAAAGTTTTACTTTTTGAAACAAGTTACAAGTTTACAAAGAAAAAGAACTTTTTCATGATATTCTAATTTTGAGATGCACCTGTAGGCCTATATATATATAGTATAGGTATAGGGCTGGGCATGTTAACGCGTTATAGCGTTTACGCATTAATTTATTTACACAGACAATTAATTTATCACACATTAATGCAGTTTTTATTATTATTATTTTGAAAGCCGTTGCTCCCCGAAGCTCTGAATTCACATACAGACAAACCATGGGTCACAGGAGGGGTGGGATGTTGATCAGTACTGGCTTGGGATGGGTGTCATCACGCGTCTCAACCAATGAAAGCATTTGGGGTGGGCCTAAGACTGCAGCAGCACTCACATGAAGCGCTCCCGATAAAATTATTATTTAGGCTAGGCATCAATATTCATAAACCACTGTTTGCTGTTATTTTTAACAGAAAACAATACAACATGCTCATAATCATGACTTCATAAACAGGAAATAGGAAGTTTCCAGTAGCACATGAAGACAGCAGAGAAGCGCTCTCACTCTGCACAGTGGAATATATTGTTTTGTTAACTTTGTGGTTTATTATTTTTGAATCGTTTGGGATGTGGATGCACACGGCCCTCTCACTCTCGCAATATATTGCTTTACAGATTGCTTTGTCGCTTTTGCGCTGCTCTTTGGCCCACCTCTTCCAACCGAGCTAGGGCCGGCTAAATGAACCGTGCTCGAGAGTGGCATGGAGTGATAGTTAAACGAACTGGGCTTTGGGGGTCAAACGCGCTCAGGCATGGTTAAGATTACTTTTGGCTCGTTTCCACTGAGTGGTACGGTTCAGTACAGTACAGTGCGCTACACAAATATTTCCGTTTCCATTGTCAGAAGTTGTGAATGGTACCAAAACAGCGAATCGTACCGTACCACTTTTTTTTTTGGTACCCTTCCGTTGGAGTACCTAGCACAGCAAAAGGTACCAAAAGGGTGGAGCTAAACTCACTGCAGAAGTTGATTGGTTGAAGGGGATAAAGTTCACTCATTCCACTCTGCTGTCCGTGTTGGGCTTATTTACATCAGAGAGCGCAAACACAATATAACAGTGTATTTTATATTTTCACACAGACAATAGCCATTTCTCAATATACGTTATTGTCTGTTCTTGTGGACTTGTGAAACGTCATTGCCCAGAAACCTGTGTAGTTTTCAAAATATTACTGTTATCGTGTAAACACAATTATGAAAGAAATGTTCAAAATGACAATATAAAATCAAAAAACTTGCAATTGCCTTACCATTTGTAACACTGGGGGTACCCTATGTTTGGAGTCACATGAGGTGAGTAATTGTATTTCATTTCTGGGTAAACTAATAATTTAATGTGCAACACAGTCATTTTGCTCAGACTGACTGTGATTCTGCATATCAGGAATGACCCTTAAATCACACCCTCTCATTCATGGCCATCCATACATCCATTCAGGATGAAAACATGTGGAATGTATTAAAGAGTCATCTAAAATAGTGTTGTGTAGGGGGTAGTACTGTTATCAGTGCTCGAGTGTGCATTATATGCAGCTACTTATTATAGGATGGAGAGCTAGTACTACATCACCATTAGTAACCTCTGATACCAAAAAGAAGATTCCACCTCCACTAATGCTTCATAGCCCAGCAACGCTAGAGACCTAGATAAATATCCACATGGCTGTTTTTCTAACCAGCTCCATTCTCACAATGAAGTATATGCTCTATGCAAGCTCTGATAAAGTCTTTACGAATGCAATAATTCAACATCTCCCACAGTTAAAACCGCCAAAGTGATAATTTTGTTTCAACAGAGAAAAATTCCAAGGTGTAAGATGTTTGTTTACTGTTAGTTTTCCCTCCCAAATCTTTTCGAAATATGCCAAGAATCCAGTGTGTAGAGAGCAAGCTCTGTGCCTCTGTAGTCCGAGGTTTAATACAACAGTAATTTGTCATGAATGGCAGTTTGTGTGGCCCCAACAGGCTTTGGATCTTCTCTGCAGTCTAGACAGCACGATGGCTGCCCGGCCCCACGACGAGCGTACAAATTACTCTCAGTGTAGACTGCGACGCTGACCCTGCCGTGGCCCAAACTCTCGTGAACTCGCTCTGGAGATGATCCAGTTGTCAGGTACTGCCATTTCCACTTCAATCCAGCTATGCTCTCTCTCTCGTTCACACACACATTCAGACACTTGCTTTATTTATTCTAATTAACGTCAACAAAAAAGCAACAACAAAGCATCCTGGTCCAAAACCCACAACCGTGCTTAGACAGCAGAGAGAGGTTTAAACAAATCAGACATTAGATCTGCTTCAATTAGCAGTCTACCAGAACACAAGGGGGGAAACGCTCACCACCAGTCTTACAGAGATTTTTTAGGAAAACACTCTTAGGTGTATTTGTTTTATCACCTAAAACACAAACGCATACACACAGGCGTACAGAGTTTATCAAGAAAATATGATACAAGACATGATGAAAAAATCTAATTAATCATAGAGATCAATATTTGCTATGAAAAAACTCTAAATCAAGATAATTACACATTAAAAACTTAATTAAACACTTTTACAGTATTTAACACTTTGAAAAAAAATAACACTTGCATCTTAACCCTCTATGGGCCTGGTTCACCTGAAAATTCAAATTAAAAATTTGACATCACTGACTCACCCATATGGTGTTCCAAACACATCTGTGAAACACAAAAAAGAAATTTTAATAATGAATATCCATCCAGGTTGGTGAATTCAATACAATGGCAGTACATTATAATAATAATAAAAATAATAAATACGTTTTATTTATATAGCACCTTTCCAGTGCTCAAGGACGCTTTACAGTAAAGACAGTTAGAAAAGAAAAACATCAATATAATAAACAGGACTTTTTAGAAATTAAAAAAATGAGAAATAAACACAATGAGAAAACAGGATGCAAAATACATATAATAATAACATTCCAAAAACAAAGAGTTAGGACATAACTTACAAATGCTCACATTTGTAGAGAGAAAACATTTTAACTACAACAGAGAACAGATTACTTTTAATTAGTGATTTCAATTCAGAAATAATATTGACACTGCGTAGGGATCAGTGGAGAAGGTTCCATAGTTTGGGTGCAGCAACGCTGAATGATCTATCCCCCCATTGAAGCAAAGTGATGCTGAGGGATACTGAGAAAACCAGAATCAGAGGATTGTGTAAGCAAGGAGCAGTTCACAGACATACCGGGAATTCAGGTTGCGCAACGATTTAAGAGATAGCAGGAGAATTTTGTTTTTAATATGATATACAACTGGAAGCCAATGAAGACTGAACAAAATTGGGGTGATGTGCATTCATCAGATATTTAAGCAACTTTACAATAAAATTGTTGCACAGGACATTGCTTTTCTGAGCGTCACTCTCCAGTCTAGCAGGTGGCAGACATTTGTTATTTCTAATTCTTCTGGCATTTAAATGCCAGTTAGTAAACTATTACAACAGGTATAAATGTTTGGGGCTGGTAAGATTATTTAAAATAGTAATGGTGTTAAATATTACTACACTCTAAAAAAAATGCTGGGTTAAATACAACCCAGCGCTGGGTAAAATATGGACGAACTCTGTGACTGGGTTGTTTTTAACCCAGTGGTTGGGTTACTGCTGAGAAGGTTGGGTTAAACATTTAACCCAACTGTTGGTTGAAAACAACCCAGCATGTGTTCTGTCCACTATTTACCGAGCACTGGGTTCTATTTAACCCAGCAGTGTACCAGTTAAAATGACAATTTTTGATGTTAATATATTGTAAAATGTAATTAAGTTATTTAATTTATTCCTGTGTTGGCAAAGCTGCATTACTCCAGTCTTCAGTGACATGATCGTTCAGAAATTATTCCAATATTCTGAGTTTGCGCTCAAGAAGCTTCTTATTGATCGGTGTTGAAAACAATTGTGTTGCTTAATATTTAAACTATGATACTCTTTTGCATTCTTTAATGAATAGAAAGTTCAAAACAGCATTTATTTGAAACAGATTTTTTTTTTTTTTTGTAACAAAGCAAACATATTTATGGTTTGTCGTTGATCAATTTAATGTGTCCTCACTGAATAAAAGCGTTAGTTTTGTATTTAAAAATAAATAAATAAATAAATAACTTCTGACCCAAAGCTTCCATCTAATCCATTCCATTCTATTCTGTTATGCCCAACATTTTTAAACGTATGAAAGCAGCTGGAGTACAGATTACATACAGATCAGTGGGCATAATTTATTAGTTTTGTTATAATTAATTGCACTTAATTAACATGTTAAATTGATGGCCCTAACAAACAGCAGAACAAAGGTGCAGCTCAGAATCAGACAAATAGACAACATTTATCTAGTCAAGAGACATACATGTCTTATTTTTTATGGGCCTCGGGGGAAGAGTGAAAATCAGCCCTATTTCAGCATGGATGCATACAGATGAAGAGGTGTGAAAAGCAGCCTAAACATCATCAGCATTGCATTAAAATCCATTCAGTCCACAGAACAAATGCAACACAAGATCAAAGCTTTCTTAGCTCCCATACGCACACACATTCTCTCTCTTTCTCTGACCATAAATCAAAGGTTTGGAAATTGAGAGCTGGATTGTGAGGGAATGGTGTTTGAATGACAGCAGTAAAAGGCTGCTGTGCAATGCTCCTTTGGCCTGTCCACTCTGATGAGACCTGTTTGCTTTTTCAGCAGTCTGGGGTGAAGCGTGTATCCGCTGAGAGCATCCCAGGAGAGGTCATTGCAAGGGTTGTGTTTGCATTGTCATACATTAACAGACATACACACAGTCGCAAACACAAATAGTGTGTTTATCACTCAGTGTCAGTGCAGTTAAGAAGAGGCTGGCAGAAGGACACAGGGTCATCCATAGGAGCCAGACAACAGAAGCCCATCAAAAGGTAACACCACAAATCAAAAAACGGTTTGAGAAAACACTCTGTGTGAATGGCAGAAGAAGATCAAAAGCTTGTCACATCTTAGTGCCTTTGTTCAAGATCAGTGTTTCATCTCAACTGATTCTTCTCAGTTTTTGCTGTTTCAATCTGGGAGCTACTGTATTCGCCCAGTGAACACTGTCAGTGCTGGTCTGTGACAAACGAGTTAAAGCAGTGGTGCAGACTTGACTGAGAAAGCCTGGGAATTGAGAACTGCTCCATTTGAAAAAAAAAACAACAACACCAGAATTAAATTTGTTTCGTGAAGTTCTAACAATTCCTGAACGTCGTTAAATAAATTCCAAATTTTAGCGGTTGCTGTTGGGATGTCATATGTAAAGAACATAGCTAAACTACAATAGCAATATGGTGGATTCTTTCGCCTATGACTGTGAATGTATTAAACTCACCTGCATATCTAAAGAACGCATTCCATCAACTGCTTGGAAGTTCGTTATTGAATTCAATTCATACTCAGAAATTACGGGAATTCTGATGCAGCTAAAGTCCGTATTGCATTACCTGTGCAACAC
This sequence comes from Labeobarbus marequensis, assembly GCA_034780575.1. NCBI lineage: Eukaryota > Metazoa > Chordata > Actinopteri > Cypriniformes > Cyprinidae > Labeobarbus > Labeobarbus marequensis. The sequence continues at coordinate 18,222,972 of JAUZSZ010000114.1, read as the reverse complement.
AAACACACAACAGGGCTACCAGAGTCGTCCGATTCGCGGATGAATGACTCTTTAGATACGGTTCTTTTGAGTGACTGACAAACTCATCATTCTGAAACGGCTCACTCACTCACAGAATAGGTCAAGGTGGCTGAAAATCTGCCTTGCTAACTCACTGAACCGTAAATTATTACTTTTAATTACATCCAACTCAAAATAAAAGATAATCATTTATGTTATAAGGTTACAGAAACTAAAACTGCTGTAAATAAATCTGATTAAAATAACCTACACATTAGTAAAATTTTCATAATATCACTAAAACATTACCAGAAATTACCCTACCACATAAAACAAAAATACTGTACAAAACAATACTACCAATATATAGGCCTACTAATATCTAAATTAAATGTAGTTGAAAATACACATTTTCTAACTTTTTTATTATAAATGTATATATTTGGTGTTTTTATTACTAATTCACAAATATAATGTATTTGTATATATTTTTCAAATATAAAATATAATATATTTGGAAATATATCTTTTTTTTTGTTTGTTTGTTTGTTTGACCAAAATTTAATTTATTATCTGTCCTTATGTCTCAGTGCTCATTTTTAGGTAAACACAAGTATATCCATAGACAAATGAACGAGCATATGTGTACAACCTAGACTACTGAGATTGGTGATGTTGAAAAGCCGTCTTCTCTACCTCCATCTCACAGGTTGCAATCAAAATCGGGCAAATCAATAAATAATAAAATACAACTCACAACCATAAATGTGAAGAGCACTATCACAACCTTCTCATCAGTCACATAAAAATATTTATCAGTGTCACAGTTTCTCCCTTTGACTGTTTGTCTGGTTCTTTGTCTGTTTGCTTTGGTCAGGAGATGACAGACTCTCCTGTTAAATTTGTGTTGACAGCATAAGAGACTTTTTTTGGTGGAGCTGTCAATTAATTGAAAATTTTAATTGAATTAATGAACTGATTATTTAATCTAATTAACTGAATGAACGATTGCAGAGAAAATCGCCCAAATAAAGGCAATTCAAATGCATTAGGCTATTAGTGTGACAAATCACTTATAATACTTTAAAACTAAACATGTGTATTTGATTCATTATTTAATATCACTGAAATCCACAGAAATCCATTTTACAATCAAATTTGTCAATCTATCCAATGTATACTTTCACACAGTTTAACTGCACATTTTTTTAATCACATATTTAAAAAGTAATTAACACAAAATGTATGTTAAATTGCTACTTTTTCACCTTTGCCCAAATATAGCTTGACAAGTCGCAAATAAAACTGCCTATCTATATGCTGGTTTCACCAAGGCACAGCTGGCGCTGATGACAGACTCTGACAGAGCTGACAGAGGCTTCCTCAAGAGAATGACCTGCAGGAGGCAAAAGGGGACTTGTCCTCTGAGGTGCCGAGGATAAAAGCAGCAGGGTGTTTCTGCGACGCCAAAAAACTGATTCACACACTGTGAAATGAAGGTTTGGTTTCAGACAGTTAATGCCTCCATCGTATTATGTAGAAATGAGGTATGTGTGACCTTTGCAGTGTAAATGAGATCTGAATACGGAATTAGAGGCATCAAGCCAAGCACAGTATGACTGCTGCGTATGTGTATATGATTACCTCCCATGTCTTCTCTCTTTCTGTTTCATCCCCAGGTCAAATTGACATGCCATGTCAGCCTGTCTGTGTCACTACTGTCTCTCGTTTTCCTCCACTTTCATTTCCTGAGCCGTCTAAGCCGTTCTCATTACCATTCACAGGAAGAGTCTAACGGATGGGGCTTGGGCCGGTTGGACAAATTCTGACTGCAGTAATTATGTTTTGAGAGGGAGCCAAGGGCACAGATTTACCACTGATGATGGATTGCAATGAAAAACAGTGGCCTCTAGTGGCAATTGCTGGATACAGCAACCCACAACCCCACAGTTCCTAGCAGTTGCAGACAGCTGTCAATGCAGATCTCAATCTCCTCTGCTCCATCCTTCACTTTAAGACTACTTTTTATGCTCAAGCCTGCATTAAAAATACCCTGTGACAGTAAAGATCAAACAAGTTCAGCGTATGTTACTGTGGCGCATTAAAGAAACACCAACTATCAATCTGGATGCAAGATACACGACGATCAGATGGAGTAAATAATCATTATTTGATGGGCTCGCATGGAAACCAGCTCCTCCCAGTCCTCTACTGTCTAAAAGGGTCAATTTGACTTGACAGGTCATCAGATGAAGATGAAAAGTGCTCGTGTTTTATTAAGCAGCCCTGACATAAACATCCAACACATCGTTGATAATGTTGTGTACTGCACTAGCGATTTTAAAAGCCACTGCTTCCCGCATAATGGAAGTGAGGCCCTCTCAGGTCGCAAGTCTGCAGGGATGAGCGGAAAGCTGCGGTGAGTTTGAAGGGAAAGGCTAAATGGCATGATTATCCTCGATCTTTGCCCAAATTCGCCCACCATGAATTAGCTGCGTTAGTGTAAACACTGAGCTTTGGAGAGGTATGACAGGGTTTTGTTTTTGATCAATTGTATTTGATAACGAGTCTCACTGTTAGACATGATTATTACATCAATGGCGTAATTAGCATTTGTGTTGGAGTTCTCCCATGAACGCACGAGCCTCTTTGACAGGTTTCAGCAGATGTGAAAATATTACCGCTGTAGTGTTTTTGAATGTAAAATTTCCCTAAAACGTTTCAGTTTGACAATTACCAAATGCATTAATTTGTTCGTTTTCTTTCTTTCTCTCTTCCACACATTCTTTATTCTGTGTCCCTCGCTCTTGTTCCCTGTTCCCTTTGGCTAATAGTGACCAGGATGAATAAGTGACACTAGAATAATAGTCAGGAGAGAGAGGAGTAATTACGAGGTCAGGGGGGTTTAATGCAGAACACCAAAAGCCCCTTGTAGAAATCAGGTCCAAAGGGCGACAAGGGACAAGAGGTGAAGAGAGACATGAAGATGAAAATACTGACGTCAGAAAGTCAATTACATTACACAGAACCAGTGATGGGGAAGCTGCTTTGACAGTGTTGCGTGTTGAGCTACAAAATTCTTATTTGTTCAAGCAAATAAACTGCAGGATGCGGCACATAAAGGCCAGGGCCCTTCCAATCAAAGCTTTCAGAATGTTTGCATTAATGGTGGCAAAATGACAACATCTGTTGTGTATATATCAATTTTAAAGTTTATTTTTTTACATATAGACTCATATCATCATAATTTTATTTTGCGCCTGTAACAAATCCGCTTGGTTCTCAAGAGTCACAATAGCTATTCTTATAAATGCAGCTTGCAGAACGATTAGCAGTGTTTATTAATGTCGCATTTGTATTCATTCTAGTGAATCGGTTTCTCTTCCTTCTCTCAAATGTAGCTTGGAAAGTTTGATTCAGTCTAGTGAATCATTTTGTCCTAATAGCCCTCCAGCCCTCCTCTGATTCATTATAGGGAATCAGTTCATCCTAAACCAACCCCAAGCTCTGGAAATCCTGATTCATTCAAGTGAATTGGTTTGTTGAAACTTATAAATTAACAGATTCCACAAAGATTCAGCATTTGGAGGCCCAGGTGGCCTTTTTTTTTGTTTCAGTGTGTCTTCAGTGTTGGGGAAAGTTACTTTTAAAAGTAATGCATTACCTAAAAAAGTAACTAACTGCATTATGATACTTTTGCTTTACTTTTTCTATTTCTGTTCTATTTTTTGGCAAATGTAAAAGCCCTTTCACACCAAAAGTCAAATGAATAAGCCTCAGGTTGAAGGAAATGTAAACCTAAAAAAACTCAAACCTTTTAGCTGTGCTGCCATTCTGGCTTGCATGTAGAACAGGATGCAAAAGAAGAAAGTTTAAAACTTTCTCCTCAATCATAAAAAAGAAGAATCACAAATGTTATGTTCTAATATCTAAAGTAATTTTTCCTTATTAGTATTGATGAATAGGATCACTGAAGATCATCAGCAAAGACACTGGTTAGTAAAATTAGATTAAATGCATAAAGTATTTTTGTGTATTAAATAACATTTAATTATTGCAGGTTTGTGAATATTCTGAATTCGCTTTTCACTTTTATTGATTTTGAGGAATACTTAATCTGTATTTTTCTTTTGTGAGATTAGAATTTCGTATTACTTATTTCAAAAGGTAATGTGTTACTTGAAAAAGTAATCTGATTACATAACTCGTATAACTTGCGTTTGCCCCAACACTGTGTCTTTGACTTCGGGGATATTCTAGGTTTTTATCTGTTTTGTTTGCTTTTCAAGTTTACTATTTCAGTCTTTATACTCTCAAATTTCACGTTTAATTCAACGCGCCACTTGCCACTCTACATCAGTTCACCCAGTTCTATTTCACACTGAGAGGGGCACCTTTTTAAATATATAGCAATCAAACGACAACGATCAGACACAATCAGAGCAGTATTTATCTGGCACAAAAATAATAAGGCTGTCAATTAGGCTGATATCATTAAACAGCATGTGACCAAATAAGTGTATATTAAATGTAACCAATAAAACTAGAAAATGAGACCTCATAAATTATACTTCAAACCAATAATTGTACATCGAACCAAAGTCCCTGTAAGACCATTATTGTGTTCTCAAGGACTACCTGCTGTCCAGGGTTAAAAGAGGGGGGTGTGGGTGGGTTAACACCATCTGCTAGTGCAGAGCTATGGCAATATGAGTCGCAGATGTAAGATTACACCATGAAAAGGTAGGGTGAAAGGGACAGGTCAGATAACATGCCCACACACACATACATATACATATATCAACTTATCCCAAATGTTCATGTTGCATCCATAATTACATATAAATTCTTCTTTCATAATAGTATGTCTGTTTCACAATTTGACCTCACTGAGTAATTGCTTGCATATTGTTGATATCAGTGTGCCATTTAATATAAGTGTTGTGACATACAGGTGTAGCCTAGAGAAAACTATTTCTATACAAGTCAGTTCATCAAAAAACATATTTGTAGACATATTTTAACCTGCAAAGGAGCTGAACAAAAACATTTCAAGCTGTCACACACAGGTAGCAGTGTCAGACACACCTGGTCTGTAGGGTCACTGCAGGAGACAGATAGAGGGGGGAGAGGGTGAAATTGAACCCCATAAAGGATCTAAACGCAAGAACAAACCACCATTGCAGCATGCGAGAAGTGGAGAGAAAGAGACCATACTTGGGTCAAGATTAAAGGAAGGGATGCAGTTGTTATCAACACTTGTTGAACAGAGAGGTATATAAAATAGAGGGTGAAAGGAAGTAGAGGGCTCACGGTTGTTATGACACTCAAAAAGAGCTTCAGGTCAGCTGTGCATTACACTGAACACACCTTGGGCCTTCCTCAGCCAGTGAAGACTGATCCTGAGAGACAGACAGACACTTGGACTCACAGTCTGCGGTGACTATAGACAAAGGTCAAAGGAGTTGAGAGAGACATATACCTGGCAGGCTGTCAGGATGATGCAGCAGATTCTTCAGGATATGTATATAGAGCCTGACCTGTTGGCTGAACTCAACGAAGAGCAGAAACAGATCCTCTTCTACAAGATTCGGGAGGAGCAGGTACGACGCTGGAGAAGAGTGAGTACAGGGTTCATTTTGTACCTTTATTTGATAACGTCTACAAATGAAACATGAGCATTTTAATAAACAGTGGTTACAAGAAGTATTCTGACATTTAAGGCACTCATAAAAATGTCTTTGCGTTAGATAACAAATTACCAAACTAAGTGGTACTTGTTAAAGAAAGATGACACAAGCACACTTTTCAAAACAAATCTTAGTCCTGAGAAAAGCTTTAGCACCATTTGGTTTTAGATACCATTTATTTGTTCATTTGTCATCATTAGTGATGCAAAATTATGCTATAAATTCTGTATAAGTTATTATGCAATGCATGAATACGTATACATTATGTCCTATAATGTTATTTGGTATTCATATATACAGTACACTACCATTCAAAAGTTTGCATCCACTAGGGCTGCATTTATTTGATCAAAAATACAGTTAAAATATTATTACTACTAAACATAACTCTTTTCTATTTTAATATTTAAAAATGTAATTTATTCTTGTGATGGCAAAGCTGAATTTTCAAGAGTCATTACTCAAGTCTTCTAATCTTTTAATATGCTGATTTGGTGCTGAAGAATTGTTTCTTATTATTAGCAATTCTAAAAACATTTGAGAGGTTTAATATTGTCTGGGGACCTGTTTCTGCATTCTTTGATGAATAGAAAGTTCAAAAGAACAGCATTTATTTGAAACAGAAATATTTTGAAACATAAATGTCTCTAATGTTTAAAGCATCCTTGCTGAATAAAAGTATTAATTTCTTTCCAAAAACACACTTTTAAACAGTAGTTTATGTGAATTGTTTTTTTGTTGATGCTGCAATTTACTCAAAAGCAGCAAAACATCAGTCAAGAGCAGTTTATGTGGTATTTATAAATAATAAAACAGATTCAAGAAAATCCCTCTGGGAGCAGAAATTTAATATCAAATGTCATCCATTACGTAAGCTGTTTTCTATCCCATATATATCAAAACTCAAAATAGATGGCACATTTGGTTATCGTTTGCATGTGCTAATCATTTTAGCATATGTCAATCATGCTTGCTTATCCTAATATGGGTTTATGGGTGAAGATGTTGTTGTGACATTATAAGATTTCAGTAATCTGATGCAGGCTCACAGCTGAGCAACCACACTTCAACAGACTCGGCAGATCCCCAACGTTTGCTTACCTACAAAACACTGCAGCTTGTTATCCCATAAAGGTGCCGCTCTGACCCCGTTTGCAACCAGAGCAAAGAATGCTTTTTTCACCTGTGCACATCACTCACATATTTCAGTGTTTATGTGTTGAACATCTTAAATAAGGATATTTTTAATTTAAGTCAGTCTACTAAAACACTGTAGCAAGCACATAAGCACACCTGCAGTGTTGTGTCAAAGATGACCAGTTTGGAGCTCGTTGGAATGGCATCGTAGCAGCAGTGGTTCATGAAGAACTTGGCATACACGTCTGAGTCAGGGTCTTGGAGAGGCTCTTGAGAGAGACACAGAGAGGGAGACCCCTGCTGCAGGTCGGTCAGTCTGCAGCTGTGCTACACTCATATAATCGTATGTACCCTACTGGTCAAACATCACAACTGCAGTGCAACTCGACTTTATTATGGCGTAAAAAAGGTAAAACAGGTCTAAAAGTCCCTGGTAAGTTCTCTCGACTGAACACTAATAGAGCGACCTAATTTGTGAGAAAAGAAATGGTACAAGATATTCCTTATACTCTGGGCCTTATATTTCACACTTTGGATTCTCAGAAGTCATCAACTTCTGTTGTAGTGAACAGGAACTACAACAAATATATTTTTTGTGTTCCCATTTGCTCCAACGGCAACAGAAATAGACACACATATTTATATATATAGAAATAAATAAATAAATAAGCATATTTATGATGTTAATAACGGCATCATTACGACCTGTGAAAATGGTCCATTTGGAAAAATTGGTAAATTATACATTTCTGATATAGCAAGATAAATTTTAAGAGAAGTACTGATTCTTTTACACACAAAACTCCTTTCACTTTTTTAGCTTCCTGTCACTAAAACAACTACTATTTATTAATCACCTTTAATAACTGCTCTAATAATTAAAATGGAAATTATAAACAAAAAGTCTTACAGTATGTTATAGTTTCAGAAATGTTGCATTAGATACATCTACAACATTTTAAATATGATTATATCAACTTAACAAAATAAATAAATAATTTAGCACTTGAAATCAGAATTTCAGAGACTATAGCTAAGAAATAGTTCATGTTTACATTAAGAAATGCACAGGGTGTACAAAAGATACTGATAGATACCTGTCCTCTTCATGGTCAGCCCCTCATCCTCCATAAAGGGGAACTACAAACAGAGCAGAGAATAAATGGTCTTTTACTTAAAGGTAAAAGCAGTCAAAAGAAGTAATGAGGACATATAGCTTACCTGTTCAGAAACTATAAAGAGAAACTTTAAGCAACAGGTTGCTAAGTATTTGCTCTCCCAGATATTTTTTGTTTTGGTAACTGCCTCAAACCTAACTAACTGAACACGGATTATACACCAGTTATTTCCGGTCATTAACTTTGATTAACTGATTAAGACAGTCCAACGGTTTCACTGTTTGTATCACTCCACTTGTCTGTTTGTTCCAGCAGTAGTTGTTGATTTTTCAGTGACTCTTTCTGCACGTTACATGATTGCGCCAGTAGATGGCGACAAGTGTCTTTAAAAGTGAGTCATTGAACCACTCATTTAACCAATTAGTTCAAACACATTGATTCATTCAGGAGTACCATGCTGCTGTGGCTTCACTTGAAACCTTTTTATTGGAAGAGATAAAAAAAAGATAAAGTAACTCGAAATATTACCTAAAATCATGCAATCATGCTGTTGGACTGAATTATTACATAGATGGACTGGTATTGTGATATTGCTTAATTGCAGCACTGTCCTTAATTTTCTATCTAGAAGTCAAATCCTGCCACATAACCCTGTAGAGACAGGTACATTATCTTTACGGTATGACTAGAGAGATAAATTAGTTTACATATAACATTACTCACATACTAACCACAAATGATTAGATAGATATAATTCAGCCCAAATTAATTAACGTACAGACTCAACACAGTTGCTCAGATTCTGTATATTATTTACACGGAACCAAAGCCTAAAACCTTAACCAAAACTTGAACACTAGTCTTTTGCTACCTTGCAATCACTGGTACTTCAGGAAATGCACAGTAGTTAATTATTATTAGAAATAATGATGTTTTTCGGCTACCTCGCAATGAACTTGATTTCCACAGAGGCCTTTGTCTCCATGCACTGTTCAGATTTCCAAAAATAACCTCAAACATAAACACAATGTACAAAGCAACCAGAATAACTAGTTATTCATGTTATCTGTTGAATCCACTAATTGTGGATTATCAACACTGAAACAAGCCTGGGGGTGCAGTTTGCTTATTGACATTAGTTCTTTAAACTACAGCAAACATATCAAGTTGATATGATAACATTTTCATAAGCAGTAGACACCAAACTGGCACAACTGTTCCTGGAATATGATTCCCTTCCTCTGAAGAGTATGCGAGAACTCGTAAAGGTTGCTCTCTGGGTCTTACCTCCATCAGAGGGTCCATGTTCAGGGGTCCCACTTTGAGACAACGCATTCAGTGCATTCAGAGCTGGCCTGCCCGGAGCATATTTCAGCTGTGCTCCCGTCCCTGTGTGCAGAGCACGATCTAAATCAGGAGAGAAAGCCGGCCCAGGCACGCAGAGGGCTGGACGTGGGACGGGGGGAGGAGAATCACAGATGTTGTGGCTGTGACTGGCTGTGTACACAACACCCCTGTAAGAGACCTGGATGGTATGAACACGGCACAGCATAATCAGGACCTCAATCTTGATCTATAACAAAATTACACAGGAATTTAAGACATTTATGACTTTCATTATTAATTCATGTTTAATGTAAGACCAGTCAGCTGAAAAGCATACTATTGGCATTAAAAACCATGACCTGCAAGATGATGATAAAAATGTCTTGTCAAGTCTAAAAAAAAGACTTGTCTATTTTTGTCTCCTGTTACCTGAGGAGTACAGTTTTGGACCTCTTATCACTGAAACTGGAATAGGCCACAAAGTTGGTTTAATTGTCACTGGATACACGTGTTGACTATGGAACCCCTTTTCCGCCAATGAATAAAAAAAAAAGGTAATTGCAACTTTTTTTTCTCACAATTCTGACTTTTTCTTCTCATAATTGCATGATATAAAGTCACAATTCTGAGAAATAAAGTCAGAACTGCAAGATATAAACTCACAATTCTGACTTTTTTTTCTCTGAATTGTGAGTTTATATCTCGCAATTCTGTGAAAAAAAGTCCGAATTGTGAGATAAAAAGTCCCTAAATAACCTTTTTTTTAGTTTTTATTCCGTGGCGGAAACGGGCTTCCATAGTTGACAGTAAAAAGTAGAATAAAGTAATAACATAATTTTAATTAAAAGTTACATTTTGTAACATTTGTCCCTCTAGCGGTAAAAAAAAATATGCATGCATCTGGCTTAATTGTTGCTGGATACACGTGTTGACAGTAAGAAGTAGAAAAAAATTATAAAATAATTTTAATTAAAAGTTACATTTTGTAACTTCTGGCCCTCTTGCGGTTGCGGAAGAACATTGCATGGGTTGAAATAAAAATAGATATGCGAGCAAGAGTCATTTCTGTTGTATCGAGTTTGACGAGTTTGACATTGACGTTTTTTTAAAAAAACAACAACTTAAGTTTACATTAGACAAAGATTTCTAGACAGATTTCTATGGTCAAACGTTACAATGAACTCACGCTACTGTTTGAGAACCATGTTATAAAATTATATTTTTATGTTATGTTATTATAACTATATATTATCTATCTTGTCAACAGCCAAACCAATGTAGCTGACCCAAATTTTTATTACAGACTTAGTAGTTTCCTCTTTTTTGCACACAGATGCTGGGTAATTTTTTTTTAAACGGTGACTCCCAAAGTTTCACCATTTTGTGTGTTATGCGGTCAAATTTACTCGCTCGCTGTTTACCTGTTACAGCTTCACGTTACTTCCACACGGGTGGAAAGTTATCGGATGTGTGACATGCATGGGCGAATGACCATTGTATGCAATTTCCCGCGAAATCCGTCTCGACGGCTGTAAAATATAAATCATTATTATAGGTTTATCAAAGTGTAGCTGAGTCATGTAAACACACGGTTTTGAAACTGGAATTTTTCGTTTTGTTTTATATTAACCCGAACATAAAAAAAAAAACACCTAGTGAAGCTTCAAAATAAATATCAATAAAAGGAGGTGGTGGGGGGCAGTATCTGAGGGGAGTATTGAGAATTGTTTAAAGCGTTTTAAAACCTAAATGTTTTTCAGGCACCCCAATCTTTTTAACCCTTAGATTTACAGGACTTTTCCAAGTCTACATATAACAATTTTATATTTAGCCTGCCTCATTTATCCAGGATTTTGGGGACCCTGGTTGTGAAAGGGGGGTGAATTAAAAAAAATAAATATCTTGTTTTTTAGTTGTTTTCACATATTTTAAAGCTTGTTTTGTCTTATTTTAATTCAAATTTAGTCATCTTGAGGCTCCTTAGGAAGTTTGCTGATGCCCACACAGCCCTGGTTGACAACAACTGCTGTACACTGTTTGTGTTTGCTATGAGCAATAGCAAAAATATCACTGATTACAGAAGTAAACAGACTGTCAGTAGCTAAACTAAACACACTAAAGGGAATCTGCCCCTATGAGACGCTATTTCTGTAAACTATCTATGCAGCTGAAATACCAGTCAGCCAAGTAGTTGTTGCATAAAACAGTTGATATTCTAACCCCAAGCACAAGTGTGATCAAAATCCAGAGATCACTCTTAATATTCACCTCACTTTTGAGGAGCTAATAAAAATGGTTATGAAAGAATGAAAAGGTCATACTTCAAATAGCAATTTTAATTTAAAAACCTTAACCTGAGCATATTTCTACCTTGAACAGGGCATGCAAATGTCATTAAAAGACATATGACAGTGATTTTTATTTTTACAATAGTATCTCTTTTCCAAACTTCACATTTCATCCCACACATTTAAAATAATCAGCTCAACAGATGCCTGTACTATACACAGACCTGTGATGTAAACAATGCAGAAGTATCTATAGGCTCATATGGAAACAATCAAAACTCCAAACAGGAATAGATTATTCCTCCTGTCACCCACATGCACTGTGTATTTACACCTGAAGGTGTGGTCCAGCAACAAAATACTCTCTCAAAAAACGGCAGTTAACACCCATCCATTTGGCCAGTTATTTCATTTAGCCTCCTTTTCAGTCTTATCTCCCTCCAAAAGCAGAAAAGCACAACTCTTGGAGCTCTGCTAGGAGCGTCACTAGATGTATACACACAGATGTATGTAACATGTATACACACAGTTTGGAAGCTCTGAATGTCAAGGGTTGTGGGGTGGAGCTCAAAGGTCGTCATGAGAAGGCAGGCTGTCACTGGCCAGGCTGGAGCTGGAGGTGGGACTGGGGCTCAGGCTGACGGTGCTCAGCAAACTCATGTCTGGAAGACTCATAGTGACTGACTGAAGCTCACGGTCAGACGAGTCCTCATCTTCAGCATCAGACCTCTGACTGACCAGCACACTGAGAAAAACAGAGAGAGAGACACGAAGTGAGTCAGATGCAAGTTGTACATAAGACCATCATAAGTCAATGTGGGATGGGTGTAGGTGTGTGTGCATACCCAGATCTAGTCATCTGAGATCTGTGTCCGTGATATGACTTGGAAGACCACTATGAATAGAAGAACATGCATAAAGATCATATATTAATAATAAAATCATTAAAAAATTATCTTCAACAAGGTTTACATAATAAATGACGGATGAATTTTCACTACCTGACAATAGTTTTGATTAATATTTTGAACTTAGATGTGCATTTTTGCCATTTTGAATTGTTTATTAATATTATTTTAATATATCCATCTATATAGTTATACTAAGTGAAAATGTAACATTTTTTAATGCTTTATTTCACATAACGTATTTTATTTCAAATGTTGAATAGAAAAATGAAGATCAGCACACATCAAGATACAGGCCAAACAGCTTACATCAACTGAACTGGCCACCAAAAAAAAAAAAAAAAAAACCTATAATAATAAAAAGAACTACCAAACACATAGCCAGGGAAAACGGTATACATGCCACTGGGTGTGTAGATCCAATATCAGTTCAAAAATAGAAAAATGAAGATCTGCACTTTGGTCTCTAAAACCTCTAATTCCAACAAGCAGCCATATAATACCAGAGTCTGTTACTAAACAGCTATAGCAGTATGGCTGAACAAACATCAGTACTTACGTGATGAACAGAATCTGCCAGGTTGCCCAGGTGCACCCTCTTCTCACACAAATCTCTCAGCAGATTGACACCTAAAAGTATGAAAAAAGTCAAAATGGACAGCTAAGCAAACCAGGTCAGAGTTTCAGGTCATAGCACTGTGCAGTGCAAACACACACCTTTGCTCCTGGTGAGCCAGTATTTCTGTTCCCATTGGTTGAGGAGGATGTTGAGGTAGCGTGGTTGCTCAAAGAAACGGAGGTACCGGGAGGAAGCATGAGAGGGAAAAATTCGCTCAAAATCTCCTTTACGACTCAACTCGTCCTCACTCTCTGCCAGCACACGCACATCATCCGGTGTCAGCACATCCAGGATTGTTGCACAGAAATCCTGCACACACAAATACATATTTCATTCAAATATGTGTGGACCTGTGGTAAGGCAGTCATTAGTATTATCAGTAACAACCAACTTGGATAACTGGACAATGCTTTCTTTTTAGCTTAAAGGGATAATTCACCTACAGTTGCTGGTCTCCATTGACTTGCATAGTGTTTTTTTTTCTTTGCTCCATACTATGGAAGTCAATGGGGAACAGCAACTGAAGGTGAACTATCCCTTTAAGCAACTATCAGTGATCAATATCTCAGTATGTGATGAAGGCGGGGTGTGTTTGAGTACCTGGTCTCCAAAGCGCTGGCTCAGATAAAAGGCTCTCTTTACTTTCTCATCAGTTGAAATGTCTGATCGCCATTTCTCTCGCACTGCTCCACATAAACTGAATATAATAGAGTAAAACTTTAATAATTGAAGAATAACAAGAAATAAATGAATGACATACTTTCATATTGCCATTTAAAGATTTGGGCTCGGGTAAGATTTTTAAATGAAAGAAGTTTCTTATGCTCACTATTTATTTGTTAAAAAAAATACAGTAAAACAGTAATATTGTGA
>JAUZSZ010000114.1:18167936-18179554 GCA_034780575.1 Labeobarbus marequensis | reverse complement strand
CTGGTTGTTTGCCAGTCGAAATGTAATCGTACCGTCATATACCGTAATATTCCCAGCCCACAGTTTTGGCAGGTCAATGATGCTCTAGATTTCTCAGTCTTGTTAGAGTAAATGTTTAGATACTGAATCATTCTTTTGGATATTCAAACTTTTGTTCTGATAATGATGTGAATTTTGCATCAGACTCAAAGTTAAGAAAAATTATGAACTTTCATACTATATAAATTATTACACCAGTGGTTTTCAACCTTTTCCATTCCAAGCTCCCTATTGTCCACGAAAACATTCAAAGGGTTCCTTAACATTTAAAGGTTTTTTTTTTTTTTTTTTTTTTTGTGTTTTATACAGGTTAAAGGTTTAAACAAAATAACCTGGAATCAATTTCTACCTTATAACATGTTTTAAAGCTTAGAAAATGTATATTAATTTTAAAAATGCCCGCTAAGTTTTATTTTAATTAACATGACTTTTCCAGCTCTATAAATCACACTTTTTTTAAAATGAATCTAAAATGTTGGTTTAGATTTTAAAATTTAAAAAAAAAAAGAATAAAATAAGGATAATAAAAATAAATGCATTCAATTCATAAAAAATATATATATACATTATATATATATATATATATAATTATGAAAAAAAATATTTAAAAATGTAAAAATTAATTAACTAATACATTGTTAAGGGACTGAATTAAGATTTTTTTTTTTAATAAGATTTTTTAAAATCTTGATTTTTTAGTTTTTTTGGACTTGATGTGAATTGACATTTATTTTTCTTACGAGCAGTGATGGGAATAACAGCATTATAAATAAACGCAGTTACTAACAGCGTTATTTTTTTTTCAGTAAGAAGTAATCAAACAAGTAATCAAATGTCAGTAGGTAAATAGTGCAGTAGATTATTGTACAATGTTTTATAAAAATAATTTATTCTAGTTAGTGTCCATTTCATTAATTTAACATATTCAGTATTAGAGGCATCCAAGTTCTTTGACATTTGAACATTTTTTTAAAAAAGTATAGTTACTAACACAATAGTTACTTTCCCTGCACTGTAAAAATTACTTAATAATTTAAAGCAATGGGTTTCCTCAATTTTTTTTAAGTTAAGTCAACTTATCACTTTTTACAGTGGTAAGAAACCTATTTATGGAATATTGTGTCATCAAGCAGCACACAGACTCAACCAGAGTAAAACAAGCAAAGTTTCACAAAAGTAAAATTTCATTGTCTTTGGGGCAAATATCTGCACTCCTTGAATGCCGAATTTGGAGGCTGTAGCTAACTGCTGTAATCATTGTAAAAAAAAAATAAAAAAAAATCTTAAAATAATTTATTACCCCGCTGACATAAAATTTTTAATTTTGTCAACTAAAATATTCCAATTGTCCCTTAAATTAACATTGAGTGTCTTAAAATTTCAAGTTGACTAAACTCAAAATTTTAAATCAGCGGGGTAACAAATTATTTTAAGTTGAAGCAACGTTTTGAAACGTTTTTTTTTTACAGTGTGGTAATTAGTTACTTTTATAATGATGTAACTCAGTTACTAACTAAGTTACTATTTGTGAGAAGTAACTAGTAACTATAACTAATTACTTTTTTAAAGTAACGTGCCCAACACTGCTAACGAGTAGAACCACCAGTTTATTTCTGCTTCCTGTGATTTTTATCCGAAATGTATCAGCTTTAAGAGAATTGATTGTTGGTGACTAAACAAGCACATTTTAAGGATGATCTTGATTGTGAAACCCCATACTGATTGCAGGCAGAGCACTTTCCTATTTGATTCTGGTGTGTTGTTTGTATTTGGGGGTTTTCTCACAGATAATCCATTGCCTGGCTTTGTCATATAAATCATCTTTTGTGTACTGTGGTCAATGCATTTACTCTTTCAGGCAGAAATCTCTGCAAAACAGCCATTCAGACTCTCGGCCGTTTGTGTCATCTGCTGTCTTCATATTGCTTTGTGAAATCTGTTTCATTTTTTGCTGCACAAGAGCTCCTGCTGATATTTTGTCTGTCTGTTCTGTCATCTCACCCTCTCTCTCTCTCAATTTTTGTGCTTTATTGCTATGACAAATCACCAGGCCCAGATGAAATCCTTTCTTTTTCACATTTTCTGCATTGATTTTGAGGAAAAATCTGTGGAATGGATTAGGTATAATGTGTTAAACTGAACTAACACATAAGTGCCACAGCCCGTTGTAGACACTATGTACTAGAGTACTATGCTTTTATTGATATGTGAAAGCACAATTAAATTAGCCATAATGCTTAATAAATAATAACTCGAGGCAAAGGATGTGTACAACTTTTGTGAATGGCGTTCCAAGTCTGTGGCACGGATTCATAGCTTAGAACGCTTTATTGAGTTGAAATCCCTAAGGAGAAAATGAATAGAGCAAAAATCTTCCGGACTGCTGAAAAACTGGGCAGTCATTGTTGTGCTGTAATGCAGCTAGAGCTAATGAAGAAGTCTGTCCATTCTTGAAGCTGTGCTCTGAGTTGTGCCGTCAAACTGATAGCCAGCAGTTTGTTTGTACGTGTGTGTCTGTAAGAATTAAATTCCACAACAGCATGCGCCAAAAACGCTGTAGTTGTGCTTGTGCTTGCCAGATTGAGTCCATCATTTTATTGTGCTGATGAGCTGTCTGCCAGCGGAGCTGTGAGCAAACAAGCATCTGCTCATTTCCCTTAATTAATTTATTCATTAGCTTTGCCTCTTTTAACCTTAACCTTTACACAGTGAATGGCAAGAGTTTCTGGGGGGTTGGTGGAGAATGAGTTTGCTTGGTGAAACTCTAGTCAAATAACAGTGCAGGTAATAGAGTCTGATAACGGCTGTTAATATAGAGTGAAATTAGGACTGTACAAATGTCAGATTTTCATACTTGATTAATGTGGCCAAAAGCATAACAATACTGCAATATTTAATAAAAACAAACAAACAAACAAAAAAACAGTCAAATTCATCTTAAACTTTATTTTGTGTTTTGTCTTTTAAATGACTCTCAAAATTAAGGAAGGAATTCATTTTAAAAAATGTTCAGTGATTTCTTAATTCGGGCATGTCATGTGCAGGAGTAGTCTACTGTAGTTCTCTGTCCTGTTAAATAAGGACAGATAACAAAGTAGGAGTTGCAGGAATTATTGAATGTAAATTTCAAACATTTGTATTTGTGACAAGTAATAAATATAAATGTGACACTGACATTAGCGAATCCACATTGAATATGCTTCCACGTCAAGATCATGGGTTCGATTCCCAGGGAAAGCAAGGGATGATAAAAATGTAAAAACTGTAACTTGAATGCAATGTAAGTCGCTTTGGATAAAAGCGTCTGCTAAATGCGTAAATGTAAATTTTAATTTTGTAGTGAACTAGAAGTTCAGAAACTCACCTGTGCCGTACACTAGTTTGCGCAGGTTTGGCGCCGCAAGCTGATGTCTTAAATATGCCTCTGATGCTTTCTGGGCTAAATCCTCCTTCCACCGTAGTGCTCCTTCAACATAAACATCCACAAAAAAAACTAAACATTTTCAACATACTCAGAAGAGGCTTTCAGAGCAGTAAAATTCACTCATAATAATAATAATAATACAACAGCACAAAGGAGAGCCTGGGGGAAATCAGTATGAATAAACATAGCTTAGGGGATCATTTAAAGAAAGGAAACACAAACAATTATTTACTTTATAATTGCATTTATCTGGATTAAATTAAATTACAAAACATTATTTCAAAACAAATAATAAAATATGATCATTTTGGGGGAATCTGGGAGAATATTTTCAGTTATTTAAAATATTTTCAGTTATTTAAAATACAGAGAACTATTTACAGTTTCTGAGCAATTTACATTTTTAATATTAATACTTTTTTTAATTGATAATTGATATTATTAAATAATATATTTTTAATTAATTGAAATTATTTATAAAATTAGACACTAAATTATATCTGTTTTGAACTTGTCTTTATCTGAGCTGAACGTTCAGAAATTGCAAATCAAAGACAAAGTACCTGCAGTTTCATAACCCATCTCTTTATCCTCTGTGTCTACCTTTTCTTCCTCTGGATGCTTGGAGGACATCTTTGATTTTACAATCCCATCTCCGTCTTCGTCCATATCAGAATCTTCTTCTTCATCCTCATCATCTTCCTCTGAGCAGAGACCAGAGTCTGGACCCGAGCTTCTTTTTGCAGGTTCCCCTTTTTCCATTCCTTCATTTTCTTCATCACCCTCCTCCTCCTCCTCTTCACTTTCATCATCTTCACTCTTTTCCAGCTCATCATCACTATCAGCAAATGCAGGTATCTCCGCACGTTCCTCAAACTTCTGTTTCTTCACAGGAGGTGCTGCTGTCTCAACTGCTTTCTCATCTTCCTTTTGTAGTGTTGTCAGCCCCTGTTCATCCTCATATTCTTCATCCTCTTCCTCCTCCTCCTCCTCTTCATCACTATCTTCCTCATCATCTTCTTCATCTTCATCAGCAAAAACAGCTCTCCTCCTCTCTCTCTGTGCTTTCTCATCCCATTCTCGGATTTCCATAGGGTTCTGTTTCCTGACGATAAATTCAGAGAACATCAAACAAGTGCATAAGAAAAAAGGTAACACTTTAGTATAGGGACCGATTCTCACTATTAATTAATTGCTTATTAGCATGCCTATTATTAAAATACTGGCTGCACTGTATTTTATGTATAATCATTTTCTATTTCTGTTTTAAATTCATTTTAAATCAATTTCTAATTCCATGTCTTTATTATTTTTAATTCCTTGTTTTTATTGCTGTGATTATTTTTTTAATGACTATTTTACTTCCTTTTATGTAAAGCACTTTGAATTACCACTGTGTATGAAATGTGCTATATAAATAAAATTGCCTTGCCTTGGCTGTTTATTAGTACTTATTAAGCGCATATTCTGCATGACCATATTCTACATCTCTAATCCTACCCAACACCTAAACTTAACAACTAACTATTAATAAGCAACAAATCAGGCAAAAGTTGTAGTTATTGGTTTGTTACTAGCGAGAATTGGACCTTAAACTAAAGTGTGACTAGAAAAAAAGCCAAATGTGTTTTCATTATAAATCTTTGCTGTTACTTCTGTGTGCTCAGGTAATGGGGCCATCCTTGTATACATTACAACAGTGTAATCAGAGTTGTTTAGCAAAACTTACTCATTTTCCTGCACCTCCTCTGGTGTCAGTGCAGCAGTTCCTGTGAACAGTGAGACTTTGCTGGCAGCCATTTTTGCATCCAAAGTGGCTTGTGTGCCAATAAGAGACTGAACGAGTTCAGTGGTGGGCCGCACCTCCTCCTGGGACAGACATTTCTCACACCATTAAAACAATATCCATCAGGTCACAAATCGTCTTTAAACCTCAAGGTCATATTCACTGATGGAACAAAATTGAGTGTAGAAAGTGTTATTACTTGGTGTAATAAGCTGTGACTGCCCTGTAAACTGCAGAGATTATTGCGTCTGGTATTAAATCTACTGTAGGTAATGCTGTCATGGGGGGACGTGCTGAGGCTCAAATCTGACCTGCTGCTGGCTGGCATGTCCACTCGGCATATCGATGTAGACGGCGTCCTTATCATACACCAATCCCCCTACACCGGCCATGGGAGCGTACAACAACCGTTCCTTTACATTCAACGCTCTCTTCTTAATCACCTCCGGTAGAGGGCAGGGGTCCGGGAGGAAGCTAACATCCCCCACAGAGAAGTCACCCACACCTATAAAGGGAATTACAACACAATTATCAGTAGTTCTAGACCATATAATCATGCACAGTTAGCAAAGCAAAATAAATACAATAATGTTCAATTTTTTGAAGTTTCATATGCTCACCAAACTGGAATTAGTTGAAAATATGTAAAATCAGTAATATTGTGAAATATTATTACAATTTAAACTATTTTCCATTTTAATGTATATTAAAACATAATTTATTCATGTGATGGAATAGCTGATTCTTTTAGCAGCCATTACTCCAGTCTTCAGGGTCACATGATCCTTCAGAAATCATTTTAATATGCTGATTTGGTTGTCAAGAAACTGTTGTTGTTATTATCAATGTTTAAAACAGTTGTGCTGCTTAAGACTTTTGTGGCAATTGGGGTGTTCAAATTAACAGTGTTTGAAATAGAAATCTTAAAATTGGTTTCCATAGTCAATATTTTGATGCTGACAACAAAGGCTGAGTGTTCAATCAAACTTTTTGGTCCAAATTCATCTGTCAATACCAGATACCAACATGGACAGGTTATGTGACGTGCCCTAATCCTTAAAAATCATGAAAAAGCTAAGTAACACAGATTATATTTAAATTTAGGTTCTCTAGCAGCAATTACTTTTTGCGCTTACACAGTGCGTTTTGTGCAGCAAATTATTAGCTGACAAGAGAATTAAAATTGTCCAAATACAGTTTTGTAAAACTGAAAATATTGGGTTGTCACATGTACAATGTAAATTATGGTTCCTGAAGCAAAACCTGTCTGCAGAAAAATCCCTGAATATCTATAAAGAATCTGGCAAACATAAATGATATTTTACCAGGAATGTGAACCTGGCATTTATTCTTCAAGAATGTCCCACGTAGGTAGCCATACAGAGAGACGGTTCTGTCACATTTGGGATTTAACCTAATAGCCTCAGGATCAGTAAGATCTTCCATGCTGTCCAGGAAAAAGAAAAAAAAAAACAATCAAATAATTGTTGGCCATAAAAGGTAACATACGCTTAGAAAATCACAAATAAAAGAAACACTTCAGTTCACTCACCGGTCAGCCACCACATAAGGGTGATTGGTCCGCCAAACAAGAGGTCTGAACTTCATGACTGAGACGAACCGCCCAAGATTCTTAACTTCCTGTGTCTGGTACTCTCCATACACCATTCCAGACAGGTAAAAGAGCTTGGCACCCTGTACGACTTTTATGTTTAGACACTAGACAGTCCTCTTTAAAGATATCTCAGTTATATATCAGGCTGTTAACGTACCTGGAAAACTTCAGTCCAGAAGCGGTGTTTGAGGCGTTTCTTTGTTTTTCTGAGTGTCTTGTTGTTCTTAAAAGTGTCCAGATGTGTGAGGACCCCCATGACTCGAGGGAAGCCATGAACTTGGCAAATGTTCAGGAACTCAAAGGTCTCCATTTCAAAGCCAAAACTTGCATCTATCAGCATCAGAACCTAATGAAGACAAAATATCAGTACTGCCTTACTGGAAAACATAACATTAAAACATAAGTAATAACACATTCTAATAAAACTTTAACACCACAATTAGTACTGCCTCTACGTGTACAATAGCACTTAAAAATTTGGGATAAGCAGTAAGCTTTTTTTTATTTTTTTAAATAAATAAATTGGAATAAAATTTTATTGTATATGCATTATTAAATATGTAACATTAAAACAGAAAACAATCATTTATAATTATAGTAATAATAATACTTCACAATATCCAGTGTTTACTGTATCAAATAATGCAGTGTTGGTAGTATTAGAGATTTCTAAAAATAGAGATTTAATAAAAATTTAAAAAGAAAAAAAACTTTACCAATTTCAATATTTTGATCGGTAGTGTAGGTAAAGGCACCAAACATTTATATCTACATTTTTCATATTAGGCTATAATCGATGAACTGCTGCATGAGTTTAATCCTGGTCAGTTTTTCAGATGATGCAGGCCTGCACTCACCAAATCAGCAACCTTTGCCAGATCAATCATGCTGTTGATATCATTGTTGCACTCAATCAAGGTCAGGCGGCGTTTCTTTCCTACAAATATTAACAAGAAAAAAGTCACCTCAAAGTATACCGATTCTATATACATCAGTATATAATCAGTTTTAATCTCACCATAAATGTGACAATCAATTTTTGTTATGTGACACCCGAGTAATAACAGGTGTAAATGGCAACTATGAGTCATAAATCTTGCATTATGTATTACAAAACTAACCAGAAACTATGGTCACAGGTCCACAGATGTCAGCAAGTTTCTGTCGTGTATAGTTTTTGATCAGGCATCGAATGAGGGTGCTTTTGCCCACTTTTGGAGGTCCCATCACCACTACAACAACAGGTGGAGGCTCCAGAGGGGTCCGGTCTACCAGAGGAATGTGATGTTTCTTAGTTTTAATATCCTGAGCCCTACAAAACGATATTAAATGAGATTAAAAAGCAATAAAATAACACCTAATTCTCCTGACAATAGTGCAAAGTGAAAGTGCATGACAACAGAGATAAACACAGGACTTCTTTTGTTAAATGAACAAAAGAAAAAACAGTGGATAATGGGTAATGTTAAATGAAGCTGATTGAGCACTGACCTATGGAAGGTTTTTGCCATGCGCACAGCTGACTGGACGCTAAACGCTCGTGGGTTCCTCTTGCGCTCATCCTGCTGTTGTTCAGTGCCCTGCTCCTTCTTTCTGTTCTTCCTCTGTGCTTTGGGTCCACTGTGCTTGTGCTTGTGCTGGTGCCGCTTCTGTTCTTTCTTCTCCATCTTTGCTTTTCTGGGTGCAGAGATTAAGACAGATTATCAAGAATAATCTTTGACTTCACAGAGTGATGTAGGTGTCTCCTATTCAGGTCTTCAGACTCAACCCTGCTTAACTTTAGTAGAAAACCAGGGAAGAGTCGTTTTTACATTGTATATTCTTTGGAGTCAAAGTCATTCAGGATCAGAATGGCATTACTTCTTAAGCATTCCAATAACACAACAGTGTGAATATTAAACTAACTGAACTTGAATAAACCACACGTTGGTATCATGTGTATCTACAGCCAAACTCACTGGTAACCTTTAAACATCTATCAATTCAACGGAAACATGCATGAACAACGAACAAAATACTTATAACGTACAACAGTAAAACTTACTGGTTATTTAATATAATATCATCCGTTCTCCGTTGGAATAATTCAGGAATAAATACGTCTTTGCCTTTAAATGACTATCAATGCAGTCTAAAACGCTGTGTAATTTTAGGCATGAAAATAGAGGCTCACCTTTTGTGGTTACAGTTTATTTAAATCCGATGCACATATGATCTCAGAATTCAAGATGTTAATTCATGTTATCATTTCACAGGCGTACAACGTGATTCTATCCACTGTTTACACGTGTGTTGCACTTCCGGTTAGGGGCGGAAGTGGTTACGTTCGACAAAGTCTATCGTGTCAAACAGGACCCTAGAATGAACGATCCTTGTCACACGTTCCACATGAGACTAATCTGTTTTCAAACCTGGGTTATGATACCTAGATAATTATTTTATCGTGCTAGTAAAACCGAATGATAGAGCAAGTTGTTTAGCAATAGAAAACCAATCATAAACTCTTTAAATATGCATGGGTTATTTGAGATAAAATGGCAATGTCGAATAGTGGCGGGAAAAGCTCTAAATGGAGTCAAGAGTTTTGAATAATTTAATCTTTTCAGTGTAGGGCCGATTTTTAATGAATTGATCCTTTGAGCGAATTAAAGACGCACTTGTGTTTTTTTTTTTTTTTTTTTTTTTTTTGTTTTTTTTTAACATACAGAGAATCCGTGAATCAATCAATGACTCAATTAAAATTATTCTCTTTTTTTTCCGTCTTTTTTTTTTTTTTTTTTTTTTGGTGAAGAGAGTCACTGATTTGAATCAAAATCCCCACTATAAACTGCTACAGGTATAGTAATCACCCTGTGTGATGTCAATGTAATATGTCTGGGCATGTAAGGCAACTGTTAATCAACTCTAGAGTTGACTTTCAATTATCAGTGAATCAGATTCAATTCTTATTTCATGTAATATCTGAAAATAATAAAAAGAAAAAAATAAATTAAATGTATAAGCAATTCAGAGGACACAAATTCACACATTTTAACATTTTATTTCAAATATGCATTATTTTACAAAGTGACAGTATAGGTTGTGTGAGCATAATTTAATGTAGAAATAAATATCCCAACTGCACTGTAATACCTTAAAAGAGCATGAAGAATAAATAAGTTCTAAATTACTTTCTGGTGCAACCATAGGCTACTGTTTCCAATCTACTCCTTGGTAGAAAATATAAATAAATAAAGTCCATTATATAAATAAAAAGTCTGATGTGGATATCTGATATTGCTCTGTAACCGGTACTTGCACAATACCATGCTTCCTATATAATACAGTCCAAAAGAAGGAATCCTACCCCTCAAGTTGAACCCAATGTTAAAACAGTGTTTGTCTCCTTAGATTATGGATGTTTGCAAGATTACTGTAGATCCATCTGACCATTGAAGTTCCACCAGGCTGGCTCCATTTCCCCAAGGACATCCTCCAGACACTGAGAGGACAGATCTGGAAGTGGGGCCACAGGCTGCTCCTCAGCGAGCCTGTCCCCTGGGCTTCCACCGTGGGTGTATGGCACTGAGGGAGAGCACTTTTCCAGTCCCATGTCCCAGAATGCAGAATCAGAAGAGGCAGGAGAGGTGGGAAGTGACTCCAGGCCACTAACACACCCAAGTTTGGCACTTCCATGAGGGTAAGGAGGTGGTGGGTAAAGGAAGAAATGGCTCTCATCCTTGTAGGAATTCCCAAAACTCTGCGCTGTTCGATTCCATGTAGACTCAGGAGAGGACTGTGTGGTTCCTCCAGAGCTCCAGCTGTGTGCCACAGCTTGAAGATCAGAGGGAAGGGAGGGAGAACAAGAGCTGGTTCCCATAAGCCGGTTTTGCCTTGGCTTAATGGCAGGTGTGCTGTAGTCAGTTGGAGGAAATGTAAAGTGCTGTGGAGATGTTGGAGCCATCTGAACGTTGAAGGACGCCTCTTGAATGCCTCTCTGTTGGCCACTGGTCCCAACACTAGCCATGTGAGGGGGCAGAAAAGGGCTGGGCAGAGGAGAGGTTCTATCCAGCTGTGGTGAGGTCCAAGTGGCTCTGTTCTTTAGGGTTCTGGCCCTCTTGTTCTGGAACCACACCTGGAAAAACAAAACACAGTTATGTTAGCATGTTGATGGATTAACATTTTTATACTTTTTGAAATGTAGGAAAACAATTTGTTTTCTATACTGATGTTGACATACTTGAATACGTGACTCTGGAAGGCCTGTGGCTTGAGATAGATTTTCCCTGACACTAATACCAGGGTAGGGATCCATGCTGAAAGCCACTTTTAGAAGTTCCAAGTGTTTTTTGTTGAAACTTGTTCTCTTCCTGCGGCCTGCAATCTTACTGGCCTGTGAGGTTCCATCTTGAGCTGTAAGAGTAAAAATATATGTCATTATTAATTGTCTTGACATGTTTGCAAACGCATCAAGCGGATATAAATAATATAAATATTACAGGGGGAAAAATTCTTAAAATATCTTGAAAACATCTAAATAGTTAATATAATATTTCGCAAAAGTTACTTAAAATAAATACTTCTTTAAAAAAAGAATTCTTACCAATGCAGTCAGTCCACATGTCTCTCAAGGACTTTTGATTGGAGAATGTAATAATGAGTATGTCAAGCTGAATTCTTTGTTACTGCTCTTTGTGCTACTGACCAACAACTATTTCACTATTTATACCCGCCCAACTAAAGGGCCAGAAGGGGGCTGTCCTAACACTTGTACA
>JAUZSZ010000114.1:18065113-18076961 GCA_034780575.1 Labeobarbus marequensis | reverse complement strand
TAATGTTTATCAGTACATTACAGAAAATAATGAACTTTATCACAATATGTTAATTTTTTGAGAAGGACCTGTATATGTGAAATACAAAATAGCGATGTGTTTGCAAACAATTTTGTTTCCATAATGCTATGAATTTTCTTCAATGTCATAAACAAATTGTTCTTTTGAATCATACCTTATAATAAACAGATTGGACCATTTTACTGAATTTAATAAACAAGCTGAATGCAGTTTGCTGAACTGGTCTGGATGCAGTTCTCAAGATGGTCAGAGTGGATCATTTGGACATACTCTCTCTCACAATGATCCGTGATAACAGTTCACAGACTCGGTGAAACAAGAGCCATTTCTTTCTAACATATCAGAGTAATAATGATTTGGATTAGTGATTCATCTGCAACATGTAGCCTACAATTTGTAATGAGCCGAGAACTTGAATTTAACTCATAGGGCAAAGAGTAAGTTTTATTATAAATGTTAAAAGTAAACCTAGTGGAAATATGTTTTACAAGTTGGTTTTAATAACTAGCATTAGGATTTATTAAGATTAGGGTATTTTTTTAGCTAGTATTGTTTAATGTAAATGCATTAAATTAAATATAAAACAAAATGACATCTACATTTATTTTCATTTTGCACTTTATACATTTTCTTTCTTAGTTTTGAACCAACCTTGAGACTAAATCCAGCCACATCTCTGGTGTTTAGTCTGACTTACATGTTGTGTGTGGAGAAAAAGCTCTCCTAGCAGGACTGTCTCCCCAGCTGTTTTTGCTTTGGTCCACAGAGACAGTTTCTCAAGCTTGTATCAACTCCATCTCCCTGTCTACACACATCAGTGGTCATATGAGATATGAGCCCCAACATCGCAAACTCTCACTCTCAGAGTATCTGGGAGACCTTTTCCAGCACTGAAATATTAAACAACCCCAGAAAGTTTGTGCAGAAAATAATTTAAGTTTGAATGTTTTTAAACAGATAGAAAACAGTCTAAAACAGCAATAAACCAATTAATAAATAAATAAATACGCAAGCAAGCTTGCCAGGCAATTTGTTTATTGAAACTAGCTAGTGAGTTCAGAGTGACGATGACCTGATTATTTTCACCACTCTGATCTCCTCATGTGGTTTGGATCTAGTCTGGTTTACCCAGAAGTGTGTGTCAAAGAAATGAATGCTTACTGTACTGCGGGTTCATGCATTAAATATGGCTTTTAAAATAGATCATTCAGCAGTGACTCTCATCTACAAAACAGTCCTACGCTACATTTATGTTTCTACAGATCTCTGGCAACTGACCTATAAAATAAAAGTTTAATGATGGGGAGTTTTTGTTAAAATAACTTTTAAAGGGGTCATATTATAAATATTTTTCTCTGAGGTCCAATTATAATGTTAGTAAATTTTTTGTGCCAAATAACATTTTAGTTTTTTGTGCCCATTTCAGCCTCTCCCTGAATCTTGAAACTAAACAGGCATGTGAAATGAGAAACACCAGTTTTCTTTGCCAAATCCTAAACCCTCCAACATTATTGCCATGTCCGCTTACTATAAGCGACTTTGAGCTTGTTTTTTCAGGAAGTCTCTAACAAATTTGGACAGTGGCAGATTGCATTGGCTTATTTTTCCAAAATACACATGGGTGTTCAAGAGAGAGTGAGTGAGAGAGGAACGAGAGAGACACACAGTCATTGAATTGGGTTAACTAGTCATATATGTGAAACATTTTAATTATTTGTGTAACGTTGTGCTAATGTTTTGGCAAGGTTCTCTCAAAGTATGAATAAACGTTCTTCCAGTAATGTTAATAGAATGGTTGTTCCGAGTTATGGTTTTTACTAATGTTCTTAAAACGTTAGCACAAAAACGTTAGTTAAGTTAAACATCATCTATGGAATGTTTTATTTCTGAAAACTTTTAGCTGGATGTTCTACTAACGTTATTTAAATGTCATTTGTTTCAGAATGTTGAGAGAACATTCATTTCCTTTAACGGTCACATTTTTTTTTTACCCTACACATAATATCACACACAATCACTGCAAAAAAGTGAGGTTGCCAGGTGTTGCAAATAATTAACTTGCATGACATCAACCGGCCAAATTTCGAATCATCCAACAGACTTTATCGAGCTGTTTTTGCAGAAAGTGAGTTTGGGTTCTAAAAGTTACAGTATGATTTCACAGTACTTCAAGCTCTTATATATCAAAAGATCAAAGAACATTTTTTATGACACGGCCCTTTAAAATCCACCTAAACATTATTGGGTCTATATATGGATCTCAAACCAGTAGTTTTATACTTCATCAAACAAAAAACATTACAAGTCCCTTTGCAAGATTAAGCCTTCATCTTTATCTTCATGTGCTAAGCTCTAAGAACCCAAAAAGGAGGTATGGCTCTTGTTGTTGTGGTTTGTTATGTGATGGAAGCTGAATTCCTGGCTAAACTATATGTACACCCACTAAAGTCTCCCAGCTTGCCAAAAAGAGAGACTGGAGATTGGAGGGGAAAGGAGGACAGGAAGGGGGTGGGGGAAAGCAGATGGTGAGGTGAATTGAAGTTGGCACACTTCCTCAACATCCTCCTTTGATCTTTTGAGTCGTTCTGACCAGGTCCTGCATCTTCCCATCAAATTTCAAAGGTCAGGCCAGAATACCAGTGTTGACGATGAGATGCATATCTCATTAAATGGAATCTGCCTGAACTCTCATTGAACATGGCTGAGCAGTGGCCGTTCCAGTAAATCGACGTGCCTTGTCTCTACACTGTCACCAGTAATCGCGTTAGCATTGCAGCTACTGTACTGCTGCATGGAAAGATAAGCTCGAACAGGCAAAACAGAGAGGAGACATGATACGAGGGCTGTTATTTCCATCTGTAACCCATACATCGACTCCGACGGTCTCATTCAGGCTCACCCAAAAGTCTACACGGATTAGCTATAATTCCATCCTTCCTTTAGCTACACCTTTCACCAAGCCCACATAATCTGGTGTGAATGGATACTTAAGGCATATAGTCTTTTATTTGCTGCCAAAAGAGTAAAACCTAAATTATACCCGGCTTGTCATCTCGGCAAAGACGTCACTCCGAGAGCTTATCACCCGGGAGAACTTGTTGACAAAAATGGGTTTTCCGCCTCGGCTTTCCTGCGAGCGTTGAGAAAAGCCGTGTTTATCAACTCTACAAAGTCACTACTGAAGTGAATGCACATGCTACGCTCTACAAGTTTTTGAGACACAAATTAAGGGGGAAAGACACAAAAGCAATAAATAGTGTAGGATGCAGTCATATTCAGCTAGCCATATGGCAGTAATGAGTGTAGGAATAGCAAAAGTGTGTTCATAATAAGCCACCAGGAGTTTCTTACCTGCTGATGAAAAGGAGGAGGAGCAAAGAGCCCAAAAAGCTGCACAAATGCATGGCTGCTTGAGCGTTACACGTCTGACTGAGAAATGAGAGACAAAGAA
The DNA here is from genome assembly GCA_034780575.1 of Labeobarbus marequensis. NCBI lineage: Eukaryota > Metazoa > Chordata > Actinopteri > Cypriniformes > Cyprinidae > Labeobarbus > Labeobarbus marequensis. Next base: position 18,073,489 of record JAUZSZ010000114.1, on the reverse strand, counting down.
TGGAGAGATTATGTAGAGATTCAACAGATTTGTACACAGAGATTAAGCATTACTGACAAAAAAAGGTTTTCTCGATCCACCTTAAGTGTGTCTAGGGACTGTTTAGTGACAAAAATATAACACTTAAGTTTTGATTTACTATAAGGTGACACCCTTAAAATTAAAGACTTTCATATTTTAAGACAAATTTTGAAGTAACCATGGAGATAGGAAAATATATAGAAAAAGGATTTTCAATAGCAAATTTCAAATACTTGTGAATTATTTGTGAAACTTTGATACATTTTTCTTCTGAAATCTTTAACCTCAGACCTGTATGTATAAATTTAACCACTGAAAATGTGAACTCTGATGCATAATCCCAGAGCAACGAATGAAATAATCCCTTAAAAATGGAATCAAGTTCACTCTCACAACAGATTTACTGATGGTGACATTAAACTCTATATAAACTGTGCATATTTCCAGGGAATTATGTAAAACCACTTTAGCCATGTGATCTCCTACTACACAAAGATGACAAGATACAACAGTATAAGTAGTATTTAGGTTTTAAAATTATTCTCAATCCCCTCATTCTTGAATACTATTCATTTGGCTCTGAGCTTTTCGGCCTTGTAAATAACAGCTTTTAGCTGGCCCTATACTTCAGAGCTACTTTTTATCTTCTTGATGTCTATTTTGAGCCTTGGTGGCAAAAAATACTCTTTGATTCTTTGCTCAGTCTTCCAGCACCATTGCAATCTGTGTGCAGCTGTGACGATGAGTTTGAGACAACAGACGTCTGCCCTGAAGCCTGTGTCCATAAACACACAATGTGCAGGAAGAAGCAAAAATGCTTCAATTTTCGATCGCATGGATAGTGCTATTGAAAGCAGTCGTGCTATCTTGACATCATCAAATCATGTAGACATGACCAAACAAAAACAAAACTGTCATATTGTGAACATGAAAAAAAATAATCTGCTGACCCAGATTAATATGTTAATTATTTTTTTAAACACACAAACAAAAAACACACTGAGATGCTCATCCATTCTGCCTGTCAGTGCACATCTCTAAGATCAGAATATATAATTTTTTTTTTTTTTAACACTCCTGTCTCTTTTCTACTCATCAACTCTTCATGATGGATTGTGGTGGAGGCGGGTAGCAGAATAAGTACCACTGCTCCTGACACTGGTAAAGCAAGTTACCACAAGCACATATTTCTTGTTGTAAATCAAACTGAGGAACAAATTACAGAAAATGTCTAATAGGGATAGTTTACCTCCAAATAATGTCATTCTGAACCTGTATGACTTTCTTTCTTCTGTGGAACACAAAATAGGTTTTCTGAAAACCATTTTGATTTTTTAATAGAAGTCGATGGGGTCCACATAGATGAAACACTCTTACATTCTTTTATATTCCACAGAAGAAATACAAACAGGTTTGTAACATCATACGGATGAGTAAATTATGACAGAATTAATTTTAGGTGAACTATCCTTTTAATTTTTGTAAGCACAAGTTGACACATCTTTACTTGAAAATGTTTATGTCTCCTGACTTACTTGTAACTAAATACATGAAAAGTGCATTCTTTCCACACGCATATAGTCTTCTTTCCATTGCAAAAGCTGTTCCCTTCTCTTTTGTTCCTACCCTAGTGGTTTGTGAGTCAGTGGATCCTGCTCGGAGGATCCTGATCTTAAGACTGAGGTGTCACTCATTTAGAGTGACAGATGACATCTTCCATAAGGTCCTGGACCTTGATAGGGAAGACCCCACGGGAAGGGTACACTGGACTTGTTTAACAACCTTCCCAGGAAACCCAAAAGGCCTGAAGCTGGGAATGCTGTTGTGGTCAAAGGTATCTCTAGTGTTACAGATAAAGTGCTCTGCCCTCTTGACTTTCTAATGTAATACACACTACCATTCTAATGTTTGGGATTTGTAAGATTTTTTAAAATGTTTTGGAGTCTCTTATAAAAAGACTTCATCTCACAATTCAGATTATTTTTCTAGCAACTCAGAATTCTGGAGGAAAAATGAAAAATTGCAAGATATAAACCCAGAACTCTTATTTTGTTCTTGCAATTCGACGTTTACATCTCACAATTCAGCCTTTTTTGTCATATAATTCTGAGGTTACATCTTGCAAATCTGCCATTTTTCTCAAAATTATAAATTTACATCTCGCAATTCTGTTTTTTGTTATTTCCACCACAGAATAAAAAATGTAAGTGCGACTTTTCATCTCACAATTCAGACTTTTTCATGCAGCTGTGAATTTATATCTCACAATGTTGACTTTTTTTTTTAGTTTATATCTGAACAGTCTTTATTGTGAGATAAAACTTCACAATTACCTTTGTATATCTTAATCCCATTGCTGAAACAAGCTTCCATTATACTCACCAGGGCTGAAAAACCCAACTGTGTTCTCTTTTTAAATATTTAAAAATGTAATTTATTCCTGTGATGGCAAAGCTTAATTGTCAGCAATCACTTCTCCAGTCTTCAGTGTCACATAATCCTTCATAAATCATCCAATTAAGCTGAATTTGTGCACAAGAAACATTGCTTATTATTATCAATGCTGAAAACATTTTTTGTTGTTGTTGTTATTAAAACTGTGCCTAATTTTTTTCTGATTCTTTAAAGAACAGAAAGTGCAAAAGAACAACATTTGTTTAAATTATAAACCTTTATAACATTAAAATATCCTTACTGTCACTCTTGACCATTTAACTGCCTTATCTTTGCTGAATAAAAGTATTCACTTTTTCTCCATTTCACTTTTGAATGGTAGCATAATTAGGAGGCCTGAGGGCTGGTCTGACAGTGCTAAGCTACATCCATCTACAAAGCAAAGAGCCTCAGCTATTTTCTTTATTGCTCACCTTCTTGCTATATTGACTTCAAACAGCAGATATCTCAGCGAGAATCTAGGTCAGTGAATGACTGATTTCTGAATCTCGCAACAGCAAGGTCCAATTACTGTTCTTTGACTAACTTAAAAATATCTCCACGAGAACCTTCTGAATTAATCATGAAAGCAAAACAGGAGCATAATGCAAACCATTTTACGTTGTAAAGCCTTTCTTGGCCTTGTAATTCAAAAAAAGATCTGTTTATTTTTTGCTGTTTATTTGTGTGCATGATGTAACAGGGAAATCATCTCATCTCATCAGAATATTGTAAATAATAAAATATGGATGTGGAGGAGAGAGAGAGAGGGGGTTTGTGTACAGGGTAAATATTATCATCCTGCCTTTGATAGAGATTATCTGGGCATCTCATGGCACCCAAGATAAACAGCTTTCAACACAACTGATCATTTACCAGCTAACAGAGAACATGAGACATGCTGATTTGAAAACCAATGGAGAGCTTAGCCTTAAGCCCTCAGCTAATTGCACCATGGAAATCTGCACAGTTTCTCAGTGTTTTTTGGGGGGGGCTACAGTCTATAGTAATGGATAGCAAAAAAGAGTGATCACTACCAAACCATGTCACTTGAGGACGTTAATATAATCTCAATTCAAAGGCCTTGATGTAACGCTATGCCTTCTTAACCTGTTCAGACACAGATTCGTTCCAGTGCACATCACATTTGGATACTGATAAATCAATCTTCGGTGCCATATCACTTTTTTTTTACTACAAAGCAATCTTCTAATTAAATTAAGCATTGTTGCCTGTGACACAGGATGTGGAAATATGGCATATAAAATATTTGTATCTTAAAGCTACATCTAAAAGTGAAGATGATTGCACCATGATGACTACTTTTTCTGTATATTCACTGTATGGACAGAGAGTGCAAGCAAAACACAAAACAGACAGATGTGATTTCCATTACAATGCTTCTATAATGCATATTTTTAATGTAATCTTCAACAAACCTGAATATTTTCAGACCATACCTGTCAAAAAAAAATGAAAAATAGAAAATGTATTCAAAACCAATTGCATGCACTGACCCTTAACTCAATATGCTAATTCAACCTAACCCAAAGTTTTAATATAAAAACTATAAAACATTATTACGAACTGATATTTGAATTAATTATCATATATGGCAGGATTTAGAGTAGAAATAAAGCATGGTCATATTTGTTGTGTCCCTTGAACTTTGTTCAAGACTGAAAGGGTTTAATTTGACGATCTTTCACAGTTGAACTACATTAGCTTAGCTATAAACACAAACACAATATACATTTATACTATTCTCATTAATGTAAAACGCGGTTTACATTTACATTTATATATTATAACAACACAAACTATCCTCTACAATATAAAAGAAGCGTGTTTAAACTGTTTTAACGTCTTCCACTTCAAAATCGAGCGATTTAAACAACAAATATAGATTTGTTTTTTTAGTAAACGATATGATGAACATAACCGTGCAATCCATCGTACAGTTTTGACTTTGCATGTTTCATTCAAATTCATAAACGTACATCACATCACATATGACTCACTGCGTACTTACATTTAAAGCCGGGCAATCGTTTGCATTTCCCAAACGCTTAGAATATCGAATCACTCATCTACATATGTTGTATCGGTTGCAAGTCCGAGCCATTTAGTTCTTTGAAAGGAAAAAACGTGACTTTCAGCGGTGTTCAAGGCGCAGGAATCCGTCAGTGATGCGCAACTACTTCACAGCAGTCCCTCTAAACTACTGGTTGCATCCCAGACACATTCTGCGCTGTGCTCCTTGGAGAAGAACCTATCAGTGATCATTCAGTGGTGATTGGAGGGAACAGGCTTGGAAAGAGGCATCTCACGTTTGGAAAATATACATTGAATCACAGTGGCATGTAATTATCACATAGGCACATCATTCTACTAATCTTCATAGGCTATTTATGCCACATGTAAGCAAACCCTGTCTGTCATCTCTTTCTTTATATGTCATGTCACTTTTGACCAAGAGGTTATTTCCTTTGAGGCATGAAATTGTATTTTCACATGCTCGCCCGCTTACCCCTGGCAAATAAGAAATGTTTGACATTGCATCATATAGCTATAGATTATACCAGAGCACTCTATATAGGGAATAATGCGGTATCGAGTGCAGAAATGCATTCACTTCTTCTAGTGGGTTGTTAGAGGCTGGATACTGCAGTTTTGGGGGAAGCTCCAGTTCCAGCACCCATGGAACTGGCAGGTCTTCATAATAAACCCGCTTACTGCTGCTCTCCAACATCTAGCTGCCAACAGGCACATAGATCTGATTGCAAGAGATTTCCTTTTGCAACTGATGGATGTTTTCACGGTATATTTCAGAGCTGAAAATGTGTGCAGATCATTGTACGTTTGGCTGTAGGCTATTTAAGTTTTGAGAAGGTAAGTTAACTAGCTATAAAAAAGCCCAGAACTTATTTGTGGTTAAAAACAGCATGTCTTCTCTGATCTATCTTCATCAAGCACCTGCAAGTCCGTTGGTGCCAAAGCTAATTGACTGCATATCCATGCACATCAGCATGTTGCCTGTCAGATCAAACATTACACAAGATGCATTCAAATAGGATCCTCCCACAATGCTGCAGAATAAAAATTGTTTCAGGGTTGCATGCCAAACGCTATGCTGTTCCTGTCCAAAACGTTCTCTGCTCGCTCATGCAAAAACAAGCAGTGAAGGCTTCCCGCAACACTCCCACTCAAGACATTTAAATATGTCCTTTAGTATATCACCCCATGAGAACAGAACAGAGAATTGTGATTCAATTCATTGTTCAGTATAACGCGTGATCTGGGACAAAAACTACACCACATTAAAACAGACAAGACATTAATCGTGTAAATTTAATGGACGGCAAAATAAACAAAGACGTATTACCATACAGAACAAAATTCACAATCTTATCTATACAGTATAACAGAGAATTCATGCAGAAAAATCAGGTCATATGTTGAATATACAAGACCACAAATGAATATATATATATATATTCATTATTCACACACACACACAAACACAGTGGGATGGATTAGATAAACCAGTCTTTGTTTTTGTACATAAACAAAATAACCTAAAAAGTTTCTTTATGTAGAAAGTAAAAAAAGGAAATAACAACAACAAAAAAACTATATTGTTTTACATGTACTTCTTGAAATAACCTCTAACAAATACATAAGGATAATAATATGGATGCTGCCACTGTTTTGAATCATAAATACCTATTACAACATTATCATAAACCCTTTTAATTCTTGAAAATTTTGGGTTATATCTTTTTTACCGTAAGTCACATAGAAAAACAGTGCATTATGGGTTTGCACAGTGCTTGGCTGTTTAACCTGCTGATCTAAGCAGTGACTGGACAGCAAAGACCATACAAGTAAGCAAATGTGTTCAACTTACTGAAAACAGTGAAAGCACTAAAATATACATATGCATAAATAAAGCAATATAAAAATATCTCTCTGTTCTGCACTTTCTGGGGAGAGACAAGCCGTCAGCTCCACTTGTCAACTCCAAACTTATAAATGTGACTAAAAAAAGACATGTACAATAAATGCTTTATTCAAATGCCTCTTGCATTGCTGCCTGATGTCAGACTACTCACTGCTTTTTGAGTTTTAATTGCCTGCAAGTAGTCCACTGGGACAGTTCCTCATTTTGTTTGATAAATCTTTAATTGTAGGAAGCCATGCCTTCTGTTAAGTTGAACCTGGGCCTAATTATAACTAATTATAGCAAGCATGAATAATTTATTTAATATTTTATACAATTATATAAAACATGTAATTACTCAAGTACTTTTTTTACTGTTGTTTCAGTGATTGCACTTGAATTGCACACATTTTTTAAAATAATTTAGCTGAAGAAAAAGTTCAAGGGCAAGAAGTACCCATTTAAAATTGCCTAAAATATGCAAATTGTTTAGCTTGTGCAAGAGCTGAGGTCATTTCCGGTGAAGACACATAGGAAATAGGTGGAAAACAATGAGCCATAGTAATATAAGTGGGGTGCAACCGTAATAGCAAAAAGAAACTGAGGCAACAACTGCATGAATTATTAACTGCCTTTGCTTGAGACCTGTCAAGAAGAGAGTGAAGGAGAGGAGGGAGAGAAATGGCGTTTAAAACTCTGCCCAGGTTGGCTAACATTGCTCTATCAACACCCACAGCACTCCTAATGCCATCATCTCAACAAGGCAAGACCAGTCTCTAACACTGTAAGCTCACAGGAGGCTTGAAAGTAAACTGTCAAGCACTTTGCATCTAGTGCCGCCCACTCTCGTCCTGGCAGCTTCTTGGAAAGCCTGGAGTCCGTGCCATGCACTCAATGCCGCGCCATTCTCTTGACAAAATGTCAGTGGCATCCCTGTTGCTGTCTGTCTGCCCGTTCCACACAGGGCAGTTTCCTTCATTGTGGGGGACAGGAGTTTCTGTGAAGGTTGAAGTTTTGGAGCTCTGAGCCCGTGGCTGAGCGGATAGACTGCGGAGAGCGAGAGCACCATATGGTAAAGCCTCAAGCCCAGTTCTGACATGTATAGGGTAAAAAAAACTCAGGACTTACGTAAGGATGTGACAGAGTGAGGGCTTTCGCTTGGGCCTCTGAGTAATGTGAATCAGGAGAGGGCAGGAGGTTTCAGGACAGTCTGGTGTCGACTGGCAGCAGTGCCCTGAGTGTCGAGCTGTGTGCCACCCACCGCTGCCGCAGCGCTCAATGACAGCATGTATGAACCCTGCCTCATTCCCTGGCCAGCTCCCAGGAGGGATGAGCTTATGAACCTTTATATACAACTCTACGCTGGCTCCACAAATCCTTCACAACAACAAACTCACTGCAAAAGGGAAGCTGATGTGATATGTTGTCAGGATTGATGCTTGGAAATGTTTCTCCTCATTCTGTCATTAAATGGCAAGGAACAATGTCTCCAAAGCAGGGGGTGGGGGTGTATAGTTCAGCATAAAAGAAACTCACAGCAAAAGACATGCAGGAAAGCTCAATAACAGGTGACAGCAATTACTGTACAATCTAAAAAAAGCACATAATGTGGATGCTCTCCTACTCTCGCTTACAACAAAATGGTTTAGAATGATCAAATAGCTTTAATAAACATCAACAGCAGCATTTCATCTAATATTTCCTTTTTTTAAAAAAAAAAAAAAAAGTTCATCACTAATCCATACAGCACAGTACAAGGACAGCTAAAGATATTTGTTGTAAATGAGAAACTGATTAGATGTTTTTCAGTTAAATGATTAGGTTTATATATCCTTGCAAAAAATAAAAAAATAAATAACAATACATATACTACTGTTCAAATATTTGGCTGTAAGGCTTTTTTAATGTTTTTGAAATATGTCTCTTATTACCAATAAAAACAGCAATATAGTGTAATATTACTACAGTTTCAAAGGTTT
>JAUZSZ010000114.1:17937766-17949652 GCA_034780575.1 Labeobarbus marequensis | reverse complement strand
TATATATATATATATATATATATATATATATATATATATATATATATATAAGATTATATATAAAACATGATTAGTAATTTGGAAAAATATGGTCAGACTCCAGTCAATTCAGCCTAATAAAAGCTGTTTTACATAAAGCTGGTCACTTCATGGGGCCTGTCATGTTGAGATCCCATGACCAGCTGAATACAGACCAGCTGGTCTTTGTTTGTAAGGATGTGCTTTTCATTCTCTCAGTGGTTGTTCTGTCATTATGCTGGCATGACTACGGGCAGCACACTCACTTCAATGAGCTTGAAATAACCAACATAACATTGTTTTTTCATAGTTTGCCATTAAAACGTTTATTTACTTACTTACTTTTGATTAACAGAGAAAATAGCAAGTAGACCTTTGACCTAGACATATTTGTTTATTTGCCTATGAACTCTAAAAATACTAGACTGACGCTAATTATAGCCTATACCATGAAAAGGTGTATTTACACATACAAGCAAAGCAGCATCAGAATTGCATTTTAGTATGGCTTTCTTTGCTTTTATGCAGCATGTGTCAAGAGCTGCATGGCAGTGTATGGCTGTTTTAAGTGTGAAGCCCACATTTTCACACATTCCCTTCTGAAATTCATGAAAGGAAGCTAGAACATCTGCAAAAGCAGCACAGATGCTGCATCTCTGCTTTGTAAAGATGGTTCATGCTTTGTTGAAGCAACATGGGAGAGAAATGACTGAGAGGAGGATTTCAATGGAGAAAGCAGTAGATATTAGGCTGTAAGACCAGTATTGTGTAACACCAATCATAATTCCATCCTCCAGAATATCTAATAAAGCAAATCTACTTTTATGATGAAAGAAACCATGGAGATAATTACACCGGAAGTCACCGTTTTGTCTCCTTTCTAATACGGAAGTGGGCGCGAATAACAGCCATACTCAGCAGCATCACATAGCACAGTAGACGTCTGTAATTAATCACTGCAACCTATTCATTTCGGATTTAAATACATGCAGATCAGCTTTATTTCATCTTTATCTCAGCGAGATACAAGTAAGTGCGTTTGTCTCGGCGTGCCGCCGATTTACGGGCTCGTGCACGTAGTGTTTGTTGTGGTGAAATCGCAGCGATCAGACGTGCTGCGGCAAGGATGCAAGATGTTTTGACCACAGCAGACATCCATCGAATCGCGTGCTTGCGCTCTCTAAAACAACATGGAGGAACAAAATACAGTAAAGCAGCGGCGTCCTGCTTTATCCATCTCATCGAGCACAGCACGTGAAGCATGCAATGCATTTATTCAGAATGGGTTTTGTCGCGCGCGCTGGCCTCCCTTCGCAAATGCATAACAGACAGTCCTAGTGTTTGTCATATTATGCATGCAGATGTGTAGTACAGCTGCATCCCTTAGGTAAACCAACACACGTTCAGATGAATGATGAGTGTAGTGTGCTTACGAAATTTGTGATCGATATATCTCATAGAAAATATTTTTATTTGTTTTTTATATCTGTATTTATAAGGATCTATATATGTTTCCAGCTGTTAAGAGCCCTTGGAAATATGAGCCAAACGTCAGAGCCTTCAGCCGATGCTGCTGTGACTGAAGGTTTGGATTTTTTTTTTTTTTTTTGTATTAGTTTGCAATGGAAACAAACAAAATTCGTCAAAATACCATAGTCACAGTTATTATTTGCTATAAATCCAACTTCTCATCCGAGTTTATAAGAAGCGTTCGTAATCTTTTTGTTTAAAGGGATAGTACACCTGTTATCAGTGCTGCGTAGATTACTTGAAATTGTAGTTCGTTACTGTCTACAGATTACCTGAAAATAATGTAGTTTTAGAACTTTTTGGTTACTTGTAGATTACTTCTGACCTATCTCGTTTATCACATATTTGAATGGGACTGTTTTGTGCCATGTTTGAGAAAAAAGAAAAAAAATCACACACGCACATATGAATTGAACATCGGGGTTTACCAAACTCGGGTTTGTGAGCTTCATTTATTGAAGAATCAAAATGTAAATTTAAAGAAATACTATAAAATGACAAAAAGATACTTTAACATTAAAAATAGGAATGTTTAATATTTATTTACCAGTGTGATGACCATTGACTGACATCAGAAAACTGATTGAAATATGAATATATTAATAATAAATAATACAATTATTAATAAATATGAATAATATTGACATATTAACTTTAAATCACAGGGGGTCTGTTTAAATATTTTATGTTGAAGTGTGAATAATATGTAATCCATGAAAACAGTCATTTAAATTTGATTATAAGCTTTTTAAAAACGTAATTTAATCTAATTACAAATACAGTTTTTGGAGTCTGATTATATAATCCAAATGGCATGTAACTACCCAGCACTGCCCATTATTTATTCACTCTCATGTTGTTTCAAACCCATACGGCTTATTTTCTTCTGTGGAACGCAAAATGAGTTGTTATGGAGGACGACAGTCTTCTTCATTTTTATTGTATGGAAAAATATTACATGAAAGCGAATGATGTGGTCAGCCTCTAACTTTCTTCCTAACATCACATTTTGTGTGTAAATAATGTCTGAAGTTTTATTTCGAGTTAACTGTCCCTTTTTTCTGTTATGGCAGTAGTTGCTGGTATCAAGTTACCCATATTTTGCGGTAGAAACAACCACTGTTGTAACTGTGGTATTTTGACATAAACTGTGGTAAATGATTTAGGTCAACTTGTATGTTTATTTATGTATTTTCCACCCACCATTCATGTATCCAGCTCCAGTTACTCAATCTGAAACCAAGCAATCAACAGCAGGGAAGAAACAGAACAAAAAGAAAGTGGAAGAAGTGGTGGAGGAAGAAGAAGAGGAGTATGTTGTGGAGAAAGTCTTAGATCGGCGTGTGGTGAAGGGAAGAGTGGAGTATCTCCTCAAGTGGAAAGGCTTTTCTGAGTGAGCAGCCGCAGTTGGATTTCAACTTGATTTTGTGTGAAAATCCTGGTGTTTATTAATTTATTTATTTTCCTCAGCGAGGACAACACCTGGGAACCAGAGGAAAACCTAGACTGTCCTGACCTCATAGCAGAATTCCTTAGGTCACAGAAATCGGCTGAATCTGGAGGCAAGAGGCGGGCTGAGTCAGACGGAGATGGAAAGGAGACCAAAAAGCGCAAGGATGAGGTAAGAGCCATGAAGATCTGAGAATCTGAGATGTCTACATCATTCCATGTCTATAAGCTGGTCAGGAAGTGTCTTTAAAACATTAGAAAACCAAAAGAGATTGAATGGGCTAAACAGTGTCTTACATGCCATCTCTCTTAATTTAGCCTGAGAAACTCAGAGGTTTTGCACGTGGTTTGGATCCTGAGAGGATTATTGGTGCTACAGACTCAAGTGGAGAACTCATGTTCCTCATGAAATGGTTTGTATGGAAATTGTTACCCGTAAAAAAAAACACAAGTTTTGGATTAGAGAGACAGTTCCTGAGCAGCATTAGGAGAGACTGGGGGCAATTGTAACACACTAAATTTCTTCAAATTCCTTCCTCTGCATAAGGGGAAAAAAGCATGATTTGTATCACTGTGAGTTTTTTTGTCTTTTGCTTTCTAAAGTTTTGATGCCTTCAAATTGAAACTAATATCTATCAACTGGTTAAAATTTAACGAGAATGAAAAATGTTAACATTTTAACTGGTAGCTACTATGCAACATTTTATCACTTCTTTAAATGTGTAAGAAATGTTATTTTATTGGGGTCAGTAACTTTTACTTGTTTTTGTTGAAAGAAAGTAATGCTTTTATTCAGCAAGAATTACTTGAATGGCAGTAAAGACATTTGATAATAATTCATTTTATTTAATGGCGCCTTTCTAAACACCCAAGGTCACCTTACAGCAAGCAAACTAGTAAAAACAGTAACAATAAACAAGTCCTGCCAGCATTACAAAATTCAACAGCACAACTGCATTCATACATCATAAATACAATAAAGGCTTACAAGAGCAATTAATAAGAGTAACATTTATAACGTTAAAAAAAGATGACTCTGAAATAAATGCTGGTCTTCGTAATGTGCAATATTTTCAAAATTGATAATAATAAAAAATGTTTCTTGAGCACCAAATCAGCATATTCAGATGATTTCTGAAGAATCACGTGAAGCTGAAGAATGCTGAAAATTCAGCTTTACCATCACAGGAATAAATTGCATGATAAAAAGAATAAATTGTATGATAATAATTTTAAAATTTTAAAATAGAATAGAAATGGAAATAGAAGACATACAATTGAAAACATTTATATATTTATAATATATAATATATAATATATATATATATATGTATATATAATATTATTATTATTTTATTTTTACTGGATCTTTGATCAAATAAATGCTGCCTTGGTGTGCATAAGAGAGTTCTTATGCAAACAGCATATTTAAGGTATACATAGTTTTTGCGGCATACAAATTTATGCATTCCATTACCTTGCCATTACTACTTGCTATATTTTTGCTATATTGCTGTAAAATGGTTTATTTTTCAAGCATTACAATTGCCCCATTCACTGTTAAAGGGGTATTTCATTTAACCGTAAAAATTATGTCAGTTACTCACCTTCATGTTCTGCGGAACACAAAAGGAGGTATAGTGAGAGACATTGAGGCCATTTTCGGAATACCTTTTTTTTTTTTTTGTTTTGTTTTTTTTTTTACAGGTTTGGAATGACATGAGGGTGATTAAATCATGACAGAATTTTCATTTTGAATGTGAACTATCCCTTTTAAGTGTGGCCACATAAGACTCCATTCACTTTCATTCATACGCATGTGCACGAGAGAGTGTGGAAATGCAAGCTTCATCTTCCTCTGGATACTAAAGTTCAAGTTTGGTGAACTCTGACCTGCACATTCATACAGCTGTATGATTTGCAGTGTTGAGGGAAAGCTTTTGAATTATTTATTAAAAACAGATAAAATCATATCCTGTTTCCAAACTTCATTGCCAGGACCAAATCAATTTCACATGCTTGAAATGTAGTCGTACCCTTGCAATCACCTCCATAACGGGGACAATTGTAATGTTATTAACATCTGATATAGAATTATAGTATTCTGATGTTTACAGTGTATTCATTTTAGACTTTGTGGAGCTGTTATTTTTGGCACATATACCAAAAGATGGCTTGGTGTATTTTGAGTTGTCTGTGAGTTGAAGGAAATATAAATATTATAATTGCCCTCAGTTTTCTCTACTCAAGAAACCCATCTCAGATGAGAAATAGCTGATTAGCTGTTGATGTCTTCTTTTGTATTTTTCTATTACAGGAAAAACTCTGATGAAGCTGATCTAGTACCAGCCAAGGAGGCGAATGTAAAGTGTCCACAAGTAGTCATCTCCTTTTACGAGGAACGTCTCACCTGGCATTCATACCCCACTGAAGAGGAAGAGAAGAAGGATGACAAAAACTAGACACACACTCACACACACACACACACACAAAAAAAGATGTAAGGGACAGTCAATATCAGTCATGGCCATTGATATGCTTGTTTTATTCATTTTTTTTTTTTTTTTTTAAGATGGCAAAGGAAAACTGTCAGAAACATTTGTAAAAATCGACAGTATAAACTGTAATCTACATAGGTTTCAGCATATTTTAGTTTGGGCACTGTTGCCATAGATGAAGCAAATACAACACTGCTGTCTCAGTGTGCTTGACAGGTGACTTTGCACATTTAATGTACTCTTCATGATTTCTATTGACGGAAACATTCAGATCATGTTTCGAAGGAGAATCACAGTCTGATATTCATACATGTGAAATAGTGTTCGTTACATGTTAGAAATGTCGAACATTTCCCCCTTCCCTGTGTAGATTACAGTGTTTAGTCTATCATACTGGGTGGGTTATGTTTGATGCTGTAGCTGTCTCAAAAAAACATCCTGATATATTCCACGATTCTTAATTTTATGTATATATAACTAATCTTAAAATAATACTGCCTTAACAGATTATTAAAAAAATGACAATTTTATACATCTGTCAATGTAGGTGGTCATTGAATGCAGGACTGTATCTAGGCCCATGGTAAAAGAGGTGTAAGATATAGGCCTTATTTGACGTTCGGAACTGGCTTTGATACGATTGGTTTTATAAAGACATGCCAGCAGCTGTTACTCTTCAGTGTTTGTTTGCCCATGACGTGTCTGGTCTCACCATAGGTGCTATTTGTGAGTCAGCTCCATTGGATATTAACAGTCTTTCTTGACATGGTCTTGACATTTGTGTTTGTAAATAGGTTTGCCATTTCCTTGCACATCAGTATCACTGTGTACAGTCAGCTGAAGATTGGTTTTTACTTTGATACTCTGTCTTATTTTTGTCATACAGCAAAGTAGAAGAACTGTAACATTTGTTCTCCTGTAGTACATTTTTATGTTTTGAGCTTTAACAATTGTATGCTAGTTGTTTAACCATATTATTATTATTATTATTATTATTACATATTATCAGAGCATTTGCCAATGAAATACCATTTTCAAAAATAAAAATCTTTGTTGTATTTGTCAAAACCAGTCATACATATTTATGCTTATACTCTAAGGTCAATAGTGTTATTTTTTTATATTTTATTTTTTAAACTAAATTAACACTAAACTAACCCCTCAAAAAGTTAGTATTTTAATAATTTTTAAGATTTTCAAAACTTAAGCATGTTCATTATTCTGATATCAGTTAAAGGTCACATGACATTCAGGTTAAAAGAAAAAAGATTTCATCTCTGTTTATTTATTTGAATTAATGTAGCATTTTTTATTATACTACTATTTGAAAGTTTGGGGTCAATAAGTAAAAAAAAAATAATACTCTTATTCCGCAAGGATGAATCAAATTGATCAAAAGTCACAGTTAAGGAATTTAGAATATTACAAAAGGTTTGTTAAAAATAAATGCTATTATAATCTCTTAGAAAATATTATGCAGCACAAACATTTTCACTATTGTTAATAAGAAATATTTTTGAGCACTCCTAGTGCACTACTAAAGAATCACATGACCAAAAAAAGTATAAGAAAAAAAACTTATGAAGGACCATGGAACAAATACATTACATTTTAAAATGTTACAATAAAAAAAGCTTATCATTTCACATGATTACTGTTTCAATAAATAAATGAAAACTTAAGCTGAACTTAATTAAGTGTTACCCCATAAAGAGTACCATTTTACCAAACACTGAGAGGTGAGCAGCACACTGAAGCTGATATAAGCAAAAATTAAGCTTAGCCAGCAATACAGATGACATAATTCATAGTTATATAGCTTTCAGAAGAGTTTTTACAGTATAACCAAATCCTCTGACATTTTTATTTTTTTTATTCAATTTATTTTGCCATTTGTTTATAATAATCACAAATCTTCTCACTTTTTTTTTTTTTTTTTAAAAGGAAAACCAAGGAAATGAAATAAATGTTTATTATAATTAATAAAAGAACAATTCCAGATTGCCAGCAAATCTCTCAACATAGATCATATAGGAATACTCTGAACAGGCAAATCCAAAGAAGGTGCAAAAAGGCCTGGCTGAACCAAGCAATTAGGACAAGAGACATACAGAACACAAAAATATTTACAAACCGAACAAGACGAACAAAAAACAACAGTGCTTAATGGCAAGTACTTATGATAGTGTAACAGGGATTCAAATTTCATCTAAGTGAACAAATCGCTCGTCTTTTTTCATTATCTCTACCACACCTACGCTAAGCATTTGTAACCAGTAACATAAAGATTGTCTCTTTTCCATTTCTGAGACAAAAAAATTACCATGTCTTGCATATTTATTCATGTCACACCAAAACGGACACTGACCGTGTCTCATGGTGCTTTATGAACAGTATAGATGGAAACGACAGAGACTGACAGAAGAGGATGAAGATGAACAACCTGTAAATTAGACATTCACACCAGTGTTACTGTTTTTTTCTACCCATTCATTGATATGTCAGTGTATAAGGTCAGCTGTATCCTCAGGCTGCAGTAAAGCACGATCCAGTTGGTTATTGGCACAAGCTGAACTGCTTTAATTTGCCAGGAGACCATTCATGGCTTCACTCAATTAGCGATGAAGGTACTTTTACTAAAAGTAGTGTATTGGGTAAAAGAAAAAAGTCAGGTTCACGTCACATCAAGGCTAAGACACTGACCCAGCTAATGAGAAGTTGTAGTTTAAATGTAATAATGAGCTATGCCTGCTACTATTCGTATATTTTGGTGAGAATTTTATTCCTTTTTCAAATGACAGTACAACTGTAACAAAAGCATCTCTTAACGTTCCTTCACTGCACCAGACAAAAGCCACTAGCATGAGTTGCAGTAGCAACAGAGCATTTTGACCTGCAACAAAGGCTAAACATTATGAACTTTAAAAGCAAACGACTCTGTTCGTTTCAATTAATCCTGTATACCAAGACACACCAGACTCAATCACATGATTCAGGCGCAAACTGCACTGATGCCACTCAGGTGTCCGTTTCTGATGGCTTATTAAAAAGTTTATGCACATGAGAGAGAGTTACATTAAAAGCTGACAGAAAGGCCTGAGAGACCCTTTCCCAGCAGAAGAGGAAAAAAGCGTATAGGCAAACTACAGTGTTGATTTACAGTGCTGAAAAGGGTACAGAAGCCGATTTATTAGTAATAATGCAGTGTGTATCCATCCTCCATCTGTATCTCCAATGCTTTTCATCAAGCCAAAGCTAAATTCAAACTCACTCATCAGCGCTATTCGTTTCACCGTCCAAGTTCCTTGGCAAATGGCATTGACCCTCCAGAGAAATTTCAGGTGAGTTTGCTGTCCAGTGAGACTAACAAACTCGTTTTGTTTTTTGTTTTTTAAGTGAAAACGTGAATTTGGATCCACAGAGTGACCTGTTTGATTGGTTATGGGAACAACACAACAGCACAACACAACCTTTGGTTAGTATTGGCATGCCTGTAGTTTCTTTTGGCTTCACTTCTAGCGTACAGTAGACTCTTTTTCTACCAGCTCTCAGGGGTCCTGCTTCTCACCCACCAATGTAATCCCAGGGTACGCACAAACATAAAGCATGGGCTAATGCTGAAAATGTAACAATTTTTGCATCCTCGTGGTCATCGTCATCTAGGTATGGTGTATTATTGTCATCGACTACATTTTTGGGAGCATTACCGAACAGTTCTTTCAATTAAGAACATTTTGTTGGTGTCCTCCATGACCTCACGTTCTAGACAGTTCTTTCAGTTGGGATCGGAAAGTATCCCGTTCGCTTGCATCTTTCTGTAATGAGAAATCAGTACTACATAAAGCACGTCTGCTTTAATGCCGCTTTCAGGAGAAAACTTCTGAACCAAAAAGGAACAAAGAAAACCCAATGCAGGAAGAGTAATCAATGGTGCAATTTTCTTCTCCTTGCTAGTATCGTCTCAAAGAAAAAGGTTTCCTTTCGAAATACTTTGTATGGTAGCGCCTTTGCGAAAAATAAAAGGGCAACAGTTCGAGTTCCTCACTTCTTTTTGTCCTTCTGCTTCTTGTCAGGCTTGTTGCTTTGTTCTGTGGTCATGTTACGAGGCATGAGAAGAACGCCATCGGGGCCGTACTGCAGAAAGTATTCGCTGGCTGAGTAGGGTCTGCCTTCCTCGTCCCGCAGCTGTGTGAACAATTCCTGGGAAAGGCTTTGAACCTTCTGTTTCGTCTGTCTGATGCACTTACAGTACTCCATCTTCTCCTTCAGCAGCTGAGCTTTTTCGCGTTGCAGGTCTTGCACGCCCTGCTCGAGTTTCAGGATGGTGTCTAGCTTGCGTTTACGGCAGTTTTGCGCTGCCATTTTGTTCTTTCCACGGCGGCGAATGTCGCGAATGAGCGAGAGCTGGTCCTCGTTGAGATGGTGCTTGGCCAGAAGCTCATTGAACTCCTCGACGGGGAGGTTAATGATCTTGTCATTGGAGAACGGGATGTCCATGGCCCTCGCCCTACGTTCATCGCGGTTAGACTGTCTGTCAACACATTCTTGTGGTGGCTGGAGCTTCGTCTGCTGCATTTGCTTGTCTCTGCCTTTCTTGCTGCAGGATGCGGACAGCTGAGAATGCTCAGAGTAGGACGATGCCAGTGGTAGATTGTAGGTGTGGTTGTGATTGACACTTTCCAACTGCGGTATGCCATGGAACTGAGATGGATCTTGGTAGCTCATGCGGCACAGCTTGCTATACTCTGGTTGGTAGCCCCCAACGGCTCCTTCCTCTGCTTCTGCTGTGGCCGCCTCTGAATCTGTACTGTAGCCCACAGCTCCTTCCTCCGAGAACGTCGCAGAGGTGGATGAAGACGATGCGGCTGATGAGCAGGATGTCTCCGAGTTGCTAGGTGAGGCTGGGCTATGGCTAGAGTCCAGTGAAAGACCTGAGTCGGAATCGAGCTCATCCTCGAGCTGAGAAGCTTGGTCTTGGCTGAAACCCTCTTCCATTGCAAGGTCTAGCAGGCTAATTTCATCCAGCATAGACTCTTCCAACAGACTGGAAAATGGATCTGGCAGCACCGGAGTGGTGGTTAGGTTTGTAGTACTGTTTAGAGGTGGTGGGAGAAAGAGTCCGGTCAAGTTAGTAGCTCCAAATGTTGAATTGATGTTGGAGGAGTTGCTAGAAGAGAGCCTGACTAAGGTAGGCCGCTGTACCCCGGTGGAATCCAGCTCAGGGTTGAAGAGTGTGGGAAAGTCCTGGCTGCAGCTGGGAAGTGAAGCCTGGTGGAGACTAACATCCTGGTTAATGAGAGTGGACTGTGGGAGTTCAAAACTTCCCATTGTGGCTGATTCAGTGGTGTTGCTGGCATTGTTGTTATTGGGGTCATTATTCATGGTGACATTTACTGCAGTATTGTTCACTTCCATGTCCTAAAAAAAAAGAGGTAAAGAATATTAGACAGGGTTTAATTTTCTGATGCTCATCACTATTGTCTTATGTATTAATTTAATACAAACTATTTCATTTAATTTCACCCAAATAATGACTTGCATATAAAATTCAGTTTAATATTTTTTTGGGGGAAAAAGTCAGGCTGATAAAATTATTCATTGATCATAATTAAAAAAATATTTAAAAAGTCTGAAAGAATTAAATTTCTGAAAAACAACAACAGAAACAATTTTATTAAGTGGATTGGAATCACACTTAATTAGCACTTTTAGGGAAATTTTTTTTTTAAAATTTATATTTAGAACCTCATGATACGATGTCAACGTAAATTCGTTTCTTAGACTTTTATAGAGCAATGCAAGGTTAGTTTAGATTTTCAAATAATAAATGAAAATAATGAAGACGCATATACTGGATATACCACATTTATTACATTTAAAATTTTTAACTGGAAATTCAAAAGCACACTATAATATCCTTTCAAAATATCTTTTGACACTTTTATAACCACTGTCACTGAGCCATAAATTATGTCTATACATTCCCTTCATCGATTTTGAATGCAATAAATGTACAAACCTGCAATTCCATTATAGACATTATGTCCTGCCACTGCTGCTCCAGGTCTAGTGGTGTATCAGACTGTGACAGAGGGGCTGGTAGGGGGATCCCTTGTGATGTTGAAGGCGTTTCCTCAGTTGAAGCTCTCAGCTGTGACGTGGATCCAGTTGTCTGGAACTAAAGAGACAAAAAGACAATGTAAAATAACAATCAAAAATATGCCAAGATTTAATCCGTAATGTAGCATGAATTTCACTGTTGCTACCTCTGGCTCTTCTCCAAATGGAAAGGCGGCCTCCAGAAGCCTCAGACATTCCTGCAGGGATAATGAAGTCTGAGCACCGAGACTGGTAAGCTAGGAAATACGACAAGAAAAGTCCATGTAATTCC
>JAUZSZ010000114.1:17805442-17815520 GCA_034780575.1 Labeobarbus marequensis | reverse complement strand
GGTTTGGAGGTTTGTCCATGTTATTTTGAGAATGTAATTTCTGTTTCAAGAAATGAGCCAAACCAATGGAGAAAAACTGTAATACCCCTAAAACCTATATTTGACCCATATCTGCTGAAATGTTTGAGGTGGAGGCATTTGCCTGTGTGATGTGTGTTTGTTTGAGTCTGTCAAGAAAGAAAAGGAAAGAGAGAGAGAGAGAGAGAGAGAGAGAGAGAGAGAGAAATAGAAAGAAAAGAGAGAGAATACTGAGCTCTTCACGGAGAACATGTGGTTTTGAGCGGATGGGCGGGCCATCCTGTGAACTTGAGAGAAGTGCATCTCTCACTAAGAGTGTATGCATGTAACAGAGAAATGACACAAAGGGTCGGAAGTGGGGTGGGGGAATTAGGGGAAAACAGATGAGAGTTTTAAAACAGCACTTTAACAAAACCATCTCTGTTGTTGCTATCAGTTCAATGAATTAAAAGAGAGAGAGAGAGAGACTCTTTCTAAGACATGTGTTATGAGAGATCATAGAACATACTTTTGGTCAAATCAAATAAAAAACAAAGAACAAATGTCCATGCATATACTGTTTTGTTCTAATCTTAATTTCAGGTATTATTTATCAAATATAGTATTTTATTTTATCAGATATCAGCTAGAGTTGCCCCAAAATGCACATATTCCCTAATGCCACACAATAAAATGTTTGAATGTCATTGTATTAACAAAATATGAAACCAAGCAACATGCATTTTCAAGCAAACTTTTCAACTAAATTGTGTGTGCTCCATACATTTGAGAAAATGTGATATTTCTGGTTAAAGATGACCATCGTATGTTTTACATCTCTCATTGTGCTATATTATTACCAAATCTTGGATTCAGGCTTTTTATGAAATTGTTTTCTTTCATTTAGCACATTTTTTATTTCTTCTCCAAGCTGAATGATCATAAGCCTCATTGATCTAAGCTTATGTACCTCAGTTTTCGAGTGAAAAATAGCATCATTTGTGGATAATTTCAGCAATATTCACCAAATTAGACAAGTAGACACCAAATCAGTGCATGTTCCAGTTTATTTCATAATATTTACAGAATTTTTTTGACACAATTTGCATTCATTTTCAATGTCTTTTTTCTTTCTTTAAAGTACCTTGTTGGTATGACAAAATATCTCTACCCCGTTAGTGTCCTCTTGGCTCTTCAACAGATTTGGCGAGTTGTCACATTGTTCCAGTAGAGGTTAGTTGTGTATGGTCAAGGAGCCATATTCACAAAGTTTTATCCCCTGAGTTATTTAAGAATATCACAAAGAAATCACACACCAAACTACAGGGCAAAAGAGAGACCATATACTTTGAGCATCCAGAAAAGCATTTAATTTGCTAATTTGCCTTTGCATGAGAAAAAAAAACACTGTCTTGAGGAACAAGGTAACAGCAATAGCTCTATAAATAACTCCTGAGCGAATCTTTGTGAATATTGGCTGAAGTTTTACTTTGCTTCTACTCTGCATCTACCCTCTGCAAAGGTGCAAGACAAGATATATATATATATATATATTTATATATGTTAACTCGTGGGTGATTATGCAGAAATGGATTGTCTTTACACTTTAGCCGCATCTTTCCACATCTGCACACTATTCATTAAAAAATGTTTTTCTACATGTTCCAGTTGCACCATATTTCAGTAGTGTAATATTCTTAAGTGGTACTTGGTCATCATGTGAAAAGAAATGAAAAACAAGCAGGCTGTGTCTTTGGTTGTACTGATGGCATTTCAGTTTATCCACACTTGTATTTCATGGTATATTGAATGGTGACATCATAGACAATTCATATATTTACAACATCTGGGATGGTATTTTCCAGAATTTTAGAAATTACCACATAAAATTAGATGACCAATTGAATAAAACCTCCACCTGGTTTCACCAGCTTCTTATTTTGCACTTCGCTATATTTGACTTCGTAATTTCGCACATGTGCACCAGCGATGACTTCTTTGTGCTACTTTCCCAGTTTAGTTCTTCAGTATTTGGGTTAGTAGCAGATCCAGTGCCCTCATTTTCACAAAGTCTGCAGAATCAGGGAAAGTAGAAAGAAAGCAGACTTTATAACATATAGTATAAGCTACACCTGGAAGAATAGGGAAGAGTAAGATAATCAAACACTAATTAAACACACTCAAATGGGTGCTGTATCGTTTGGATCACAGCAATACAAAACTTGAATTAGCAGTTCCAGTAGTTTTCTTGTAATCTTCAGCAATCCATTTGTTCTTATCCAAGCTTGAAAAATGCATATCTATATTATATAGGTTAAAACATATAATTGGCTTTAAATACAGGTATACATTTACAGTACATTAAAAAAGTTTGAACTGATAAAACAGATTGCGCTCTGTGATGTGATCAGAAGAACAAATATATTTTGTTCAAGCAGTTTTTCTTAAGTAATTACATCAAAAACCATCCACTGTCTTAAGTGTACTATGGAAATCACAGTATTACTGTCTTGAGAAACAACAGTAACTGGTGTTTTGTCAGTGGTTGGCTAAACTGTGTGCACAGAGCTGCAATCTTTATGTATATTATGAGAGGAAATTCTTTAAGAATATTTTTAAGAAAAAATCTTCCCTTTTTGTACAGCCAAACTCCCCGGAAGACAAACAAAATAGATGCGATTGTGAATTTACAGATAATTACAAAGAATTCAGTTTTGTTAAAGGGAAGTCCTGCCAAACTAAGATTTATTTAAGGGTATTCAAGACCCTGAAGTATTAAAAAATAAATTACATCTATAAGGTTTTACTTTTTTGCCTCAGTGTTAGTAATATTGATAAAGGTAAACTGGATATTAAGTGCTTATATAAAGTGCTGAAATTCAAATGATGCAACCGTTGGCCATTTTGTATAATATTCCCTCATATTCATCCTGTATAGAACCCTCATAACTACTCAGTTCTCCAAAAATGGCCACAAAGCACATTCTGTGACCACATTAAAGTGTTAATAATGCAAATAATCATGGGAACTGTAGTTAAAAGCTGAAATGAGAGCCTTAATATTGCAATATGCTCAGTCAGTTTGGTTTAGTGTGTGTAATTGCTGATAAACAGTGTTTAAAATAGAAAGTTACCATTTTTAAAGAAATTTGTGTTTAAAAGAAGCAATATATAGAGATATAAGCCGTTCATGACACATTTGAGTTTTATAGGTAATCACAGATTTCCGTTTCACTTATCAAATTGGGAGACTGGCCACAGGTGCATCGCCTACATTCTGTCTGAAGGCACCCGGCTAAAAATACCAGGAGCAAAGAATAAATGTAACTGTGGGACAACAGAAGGTCATGGTGTGGCTGTGGGTGTCAGATCTTGCTGTTCTCCAGGTGTGAGTCAATGTGCTTGATCAAGGCATCATCAGGGTAACCAACAGGGAAGATTAGCTGGCACAGCGGGCAGCTCCTGATGTCACCCTCCTCCTCTGTCTCCATCCACAGCTGTAATGGGCAAAGTGATATGTTTGAAAGCCATAATGTTTAAAATCCACCTTTTAAAATCTAACAAATACACTAAATGTGAAATGTGTATTTTATTGAATTTAAACTATCTTTTCCTTTTGCAGCTTGTTTAGCACAGACAGCTATAAGTAAGCCACATGGATATCTCTAAATACTGTCTCCATGGTGCTTTCAAAATATTTATTTGTTTGTTAGAGCAGTCAGACACAGCAATGGTGGCTCAACCAATGGAGTGAGTTTGGGGATGGGTTTATCTGTTTATACAGCCAATAGCAGATCACGGTTCTCCCTTTGAATTTATAAGTTCTCATCTAAAATTAATTGGCCAAACCCTACAGGAAGATTAATTTGGAATACAGGATGTGGATTTTAAATTAATTAATTGTTATTCCAACCTGGTTTACAAATTTATATTAAATACAAAAAAGTATATGTAAATTAGGAAACAAATTTAGGGGACATTTCAAACTTAAAGCCTTTTCAATATTAAGACATGGCTTTGTCATGACTTAGCAAACCTTTCTTTTTTAATTAAAACATTCTCAATTCAATTCTGAATGCTGCACAAGTTTGAGGAATCCAGTCTGAAAACATTACTTTTTAATTCCATTTGATGACACAAATGGTGTAGAAATTACACAGTTCACCTTTGTTACTGTATATTCTCAACATAGGTTCATTGGAAAAATGTGCCTCTACCTACACTTTTGCAAAACGCCAAAAACATATCTATATATACAGTTACTTGAATGAACACAAGTGGTGGTAAAACACAAACAACTTTTACTCCTTTTCTTTTTTATGATTACAGGGTAAGATTTTTAATGAATAAATACTTTTTTGTCTTTATTATATAGAATTTTGTTCTATGGTTCTTTGCACAACACTATATTAAGACCTCAAAACACTATAATGCATGATTTATAAACTGATATATTTTGACATTAGCATCACATGGCTTTTTTGATGTAGTAAACTTGCTTGGTAGCTCACCTGGTACAGCATTGCACTTTCAATATGGTGTGCTTGGGGTACGAGTCAGATTTATGTTCATCTGTTTTGGATAAAACTGAACATGCTTTTAGCGCCACTTACTATACATTTCACTTTGAAAGTGTCATGAAACAAGCCAGAAGCAACGTAACATTTTGCAGAAATGTCATCACAGACACATTTCCAATGAGCCTAGGTAGGTTATTCTGGCCACTGAATGTGATTTTCTACTCACATTGATGGACGGCCAAGACTGGGCATGCTCTGCATGCAGGTATCCAGGTGGGTGACAGCTTAAGGTGTTGGGACGGGAAGGAATTGGGAAAGCGGAACAAGAGGCGGGGCCTCTGGAGCTTGATGAAGGGCTCAACACTCCCAGTGTTCGCGGAGGACTGATAGGATGAGGGCAGGACCACTCCTCCTCATCCTCTGAGGACTGTGGAGGCTGTGGGGATGGATGCAGAGGTGCTGGGCTGGGCTGAGGCTCGAAATGCAAGTGGGACATATCCGAGTGATGGAAAGACAGCTCCCTGGACAGCCGTGGAGATTCACCCAAACCCCCATCGCCTCCAACCCCGGACTGAGAGCCCTGTCTTTGAACTAACATGTGCTGGCTTCCTCCATGTTGCTGTTGTTGTTGCTGCTGCTGCTGTTGCTGCTGCTGCTTGTGGTAGCTGTCGACATATGGTCGAGGTTTCGGCAAAGTGGACACCGGGTCCAGAGTGAACCGTGGGGGCCGTTGATAAGCCGATGGATCGGCTACTTCAGAGTAACTGCGTCTTCCCTGGAAACTGGCCCTCAAGTGGTGGGAAGTAGGCCTGCAGGAATAGGATGCGGGGCCGTCGCTGAGCTCAGGCAGAGGTGAGCGACGATGCATGTCTGGAGAGAGACGCTGCAGCACTGGCGAGCGCCGCTGGGGAACAGGCGAATGGCGCTGTTGTATGGGAGAATGGCGCTGTTGGATTGGGGAATGGCGCTGCAGAACAGGAGAATGCCTCTGGTGAGCGACAGGAGAGTGGCGCTGAACTAGAAAATAAACACAGGACATTTAAAAAGTGGGAAATAAATCACCAGAATGAATATTAGACAAGATACATGTTTAAACAATTACACTGAATAAATGTTTGTGTTCAGTGTTAATCTTGTCAACAAAATTACTGATGATATCACTCTTTAAAGCCAGCCTCATATATTAATCATATACTATAACTCAAACTACTGGACAGACGACAGACTTCTCTCTGGTGATGTATGTTTTGGCTTTTTCCTCATTTAATGCGCTTAAACTGCTTGCCCCTGCAAGCTCACATTCATCTGCCTGTCATTTTTGCCTCCTCCACATCTCAAGATCCAATCAGCAACCAATAAACACATATTTTTCTTTATAATCAGTCTGTTAGACTTGGATGTATGTCACAACATGGAAGAAAAACCCGTTTCATCATTATGAAGCCTTGCTTTTTCAAAGCCAGAATTTTCATTTTATTTAAATGCTTTTATTTAAATTGTGGCCAGGAAGTAAGAATTAGAATTAACAAATTCAATAAATATATTTATGGGGTTCCGTACATCATAATTTAAAACATTTTTTTTTCATCGACAGTAACAAAGACAACACGAAAAATGCATCATGACGATATTTAAACAGCTTAATTTAAAATACTGTTGATTAAAAATAATGCCACCACAAGATATTAACATGCATTGATATATACATACACACAAAATATTACAACTAACATCTGCACAAAATCACATGCAAGTGAACTAAGTTATGAGTTAGTCAGTGAATATGATATACGTAAAACATGGACACTGGGTAATGACTAGTAGTAGTTTATGTTAAATTTGTATGGCTAAATTCATATATTTGAATATTTTATTTCATTAATTGTAGTATGGTTCATTTTATTACCGGAAGGTTATCTTAAAAGGCGGTGTAAAGAGCACAGTCCCTAATGGACAGATATATGTCTGTAATGACTTCCTCTTTCCCCTCACATTTCCTCTTTTAGATATTTTCGTATTGTCTTCCTGTGCATTCACCCCAGCACCTGTGGTAGGCTACTTATACACCACTTTCTGACTAGCAACGGGTACACAAGATGCTGTACAGAAGATGCATCTGTCACTCAGTAATAAGTCTAACGTGCATACACTGAGCTTCCTGCAATCGTGAGATTGCAATCAGCTATTTAGAGAAATCAGTCCTTCTATCTATGAATCAGTAGGGTTTTTTTTCCCCTGCATCTCCGCTTCTGCTTTTTGGTCTGGTTTCCTATATCAAATGGGTTGTGTGGTTGAGAGCAGAGGTGCTAAAAAGATAAGGGGGGAGTTGTTTATGTTCTCAAACTCTTGAGACGCTTGACATGAGAGGCGCTCAGAACATGTCAGCAAAAACATTCCTTGTGGAACTTAACCAGAGAGCACACAAGCATGCACTGCTAAAAAAAAGCACCCAACTACTGTGCTGAATTTTGATGTTTGACAAATTGGCTTTATTACAAAAGAGGTTTATTAAAGTATGAAAATATGATTATTACCTAAACCAGGTCTTCATTACATTGCATGGGAAAAAGTATGAGCATCAGTATGGTCAGGCGTTGACAGTGGACGTTCCAACTCATTCCAAAGGACCTCATCAAGTGTCTTGGTGGGTCCAACCGTTAAGGCATTAGAATATAAAGTAATACTATTTAGTGAAGTGATTTCCCTTTTCTGGCCATTTGAAATGGGCTTCATCGAGTTTTTGGAGCTTGTACCTAATTTAGCCAGTTAATTCGTTCTATAGCAGACTCTGTAAACTGGTTGAATCCTGTGACAAAGCCACATTAAAGAAAGTCACTGAGCTCTTTCGACTATACAAACGGGTAATTAGAAGATGTCTACTTACCTTTAGATATATAGTGCATGTTTATGACTGTGCAAAGTGTAATTATAGTTGTTCATATATATATATATATATATATATATATGTCTCTAACTCAATGTATAATATTGATGACATATTGAGATCCTTGTCCTCCTACCTGGGCTTGCCGGCTCCTGTGAGGCTTTTCGCAATATCTCTGTCTGTTTTGAGGTCAGAGCCTGTAGCTTGCCCAACTCCTCTGTTAGTTCAGTATAGGCCAAAGCCAGATTTACTCTATAGAGAGAGCAAGAGAAAAAGAGAGAATGAGAAGGGAGTGAGAAAGAGAGAGACAGAGGGAATTAACTAAATCGTTTTTGTCTCATAACCACCTGTAGTCAAGTTTAACCGATAGCATTGCATCGTGAGTACTTAAATTAGTTTAATTCTTTATATGTAAAATTTCTATTTAAAAATCTATGTTGGCATGCACACAGATTACAAAACATACAAACTAGGTGCCAGGTGTAATTAACATCATGCTATTACTGCCTGCTAAGATGGAACTGCACTTCATCAATGCAGCAGTAACACTTAGCATGTTAACACATTACTGTATAACTGGCAATGACAATAAAATATCAGCACTATTTCCTTAGTACTTAACTGTGTGACATTTAAAAGCAATAATAAGAAGTACATACTGTACAATGGCTGACAATTATGTTTATGACACAGTTGCTATATGTGTCGCTCCACCAGTGAGAACATAATGCATGACTGGCACAGAGAAGAAAACAGTGTAGTTTCAAATCATCTGACTCTGCAGTCACTCACCATGGCAACCAAATATCTAAAAAGCCTCAGTCATCACAAAAATTGGCAAGTGATTTCCTACATAGCTCTGCAAGCCTTTCACAGCACTCTGCTGTCTCTTTCTTCACGCACAATACATTAATTTGAACATATAATCAATTTTAACGTCCATGTATTTATGTATATTGTAGCTAGTCATGTATTAAGCAATCAGTCTTTCATTATCAATAATAAAATAAACCAGTGTGATTTATATTGCAATAATGACTGAATGACTGTACATTATCTCTCACATAACTCACAACCTTCCGTTCACAGATATTCATTAATTTTTAGCAAAAAAAAAAAAGAGATCAGATTGTGTCTTGGTTTTATGTAGCTTACTCAAAAGATACATAATTCAAATGCACAACAATCAAATAAGTCTGACACATTTATGATAACATCAAAAAGCAAGTTTTTTGGTAAAACATGCCAGTTAACTTAGATGCAAAGAAACAGAAACTGTGTCATCAGATGGGCTTTATCTGATTATACATCGACCAAATTCACAAAAACCTTCGGTGCTTTATTATAAAAAGACTCATAGTTTTTGAGATGGTGTTAGATATATCTGGAGAGACATTTCAGTTTTACACTTCAGTGGGCACGTGTGACCGATCACTTTTTTAAAATGCGTACATTCGCATGAATTTGACAGCCACAGATAAGTATATATAGAAAAAGTAGTATAAACATCATGCTGTTAAATTAATTTCAAGTCAACACCATTATGGGTGTCATTTTTTAAATATTTTTATAGCAAATGTAAAACAGCTCCCTACCAAAAAAATAAATAAAAAATGTTTTGACTATGTAACATCACTAATATGTATACTGCA
The DNA here is from genome assembly GCA_034780575.1 of Labeobarbus marequensis. Classification (NCBI taxonomy): domain Eukaryota; kingdom Metazoa; phylum Chordata; class Actinopteri; order Cypriniformes; family Cyprinidae; genus Labeobarbus; species Labeobarbus marequensis. The sequence continues at coordinate 17,806,467 of JAUZSZ010000114.1, read as the reverse complement.
CATTTTGATTAATTGCAAATGGCAATAATGACTAAATATTAAAAAAAAAAAAAACATGAAGAAGGTCATGAACACAAGAAGTGGCCAAAACTAATGAAGACGTTCACTGCATTTTAATAAGATGAGTTAAATGAGTCATCTGCCACCAAAGCGGTCTAGTGCAAGGTCACATCTCGTAAATTTTCTCTCTCAGTTAGTGGGGGACTTCGCTCTCTGTCTCTTTCTCAGTCCCACACACAAACGCAAATTACCACATGGCCCAAATAAATCTGCATTAGCTGAGTAAGAGAGAACCCAATCTTGCCTTCTGTCTGTTTATATTGAGACTATACTTAATACCAAAGAACAAGCTAACATCATTATAGACAAAGTACTGGAACCTTAACCTTAGTTTGTATTCGTAGACCACAGATCAAAAGAAACCATAGGCCAAGCAGTGTTAACCAGTGATCTGCTAAGCTGTCTTCTGTTGCTGGCCAATGAGTCATAGCATTGGATATTCTTACCATTGTGCTCATTGTGTCCTTTATTTGGCCCTCTGGGCTCCTGAGCATCCACAGTCAGGCTCAAGCAGCCATGTTATTCAGTGGTAATGAGTTGTCTTTCTCCTCCATCATTATCGACGCATGAGCAACAACTCATCTGTCCAAGTGTCATCCTCATTTGATAGACACTATCTATCAAAGAGGTATTTACAGCAGATTTAGATGATGTGTGACACTTTTTTTCTCACCTCCTCACAAGCTTGCTCGCACACACACACACACACACACACACACACACACACACACTTGAATCTTATGAATTCACAGTATGATGAATGCACAGTATGAATCTTAGGAAATGGCCTATGAATGCATCACCTATTTGGACTGTTCACTGAATGTGTGAACATCTTATTAACATAAATGAAATGAAACCAGAGTAGTGTTGCTTGCATGTCCTGTCTCTATACCTATCTATCTATCTATCTATCTATCTATCTATCTATCTATCTATCTATCTATCTATCTATCTATCTATCT
>JAUZSZ010000114.1:17751956-17763608 GCA_034780575.1 Labeobarbus marequensis | reverse complement strand
GCACATATTCTGCATGACCATATCCTACATCCCTAATCCTAAACTTAGCAACTACCTTACTAACTATTAATAAGCAGCAAATTAGTAGTTTACTGAGGCAAAGGGTGTAGTTAATGTTTTTTTTTTTTATTAGTGAGAACTGGACCTTAAAATAACGTGTGACCAAATATCAACTAATTTTAAATATAAATTTTAATAAAAACAATAATTTAAATAGAACAAATTTAGAGCCCTAACAATTTGTTGCACTGTTAACATGGTAAAACCTTTCTCAGAAGGTTTTTTTCTAGATTTATATATTTTTTAGACATCAAAACACCTTTTTGCGTCAAATCCACCATTTATGTCTCACTTTTTTGTAATAGATGGTATAAATTTCAAGTATATATATTTTTACTTTTGGTTTATGTACACATACAGATGGATATACACTATCGTTCAAAATTTTGGGATCAGTACTTAATACTAAATACAGAAATGAATACTTTTACTCAGCAAGGACATATTCAATTGATCAAAAGAAAAAAAAATCAAAAGTGACAGTAAAGACTTTTACATTGTTACAAAATATTATATTTTAAATGAATGCAGTTCTTTTGAACTTAAATACATCCTAAAAAATCCTAAAAAATTGATCACATTTTCTACAAAATATTAAGCAGCATAACTGTTTTAAGTGTCGATAATAAGAAATATTATTTGAGCAGAAAATCATCATATTATTAGTATTTCTAATGGATCATTTGACACTATAGACTGGAGTAATGGCTGCTGAAAATTCAGCTTTGCCATCACAAGAATAAATTATATTTTATAATATATTTAAATAGAAAATGGTTATCTTAAATTGCAATAATATTTCACAATATTGCTATTTTGCCCCAAACTTTTAAACGATATTTCAAACTATGTTCAGACAGTTTTATTCCATTTTGTTCATCTGTTTAAACCAGCCAGCCATTTGAACTTAAACTAGCCTAATTATAAAGGGCTTAAGACCTAATAGTCTAGAGATAACCATGATTATGAAAATATGTTTTTTTTTTTCTGCATATAAATATTTATTTTTTATCTGTGGTATGTCATTTATAATATCCTAAGCCAGATTCAGATAAGGAAGCAAACAGGAGACAGCAGTTCCTTTGGCTTGCTTATGGCCAGCAATTCCCAGAGAGAGACTGTACTGCATAGAGGAGAATGAAGGGCATCACCTCTGATTCCAGTTATGTAAGATAAATGGAAATACACAGTGGGGATGTGGAGGGAAAATGACAGAGCACAACAAGCAAGGACTATCAGAGAAAGACAAAATGGTTAGATAGATAACAAAACGAGGAGAATGGAAAGAGAGGGGGAGTTAATATATCCGCAAGAGCGTCAGAGTTTTGAAAGGGAGAATACAAAGGTCATCTGTCTGTCCAACCAACCACATCCAGAGGTCATTCTAAAGTATTCTGAATATCCTTTGACTGGTCCTACGTGATAAATTACTACCTATAAAGCAACAGCATGGTGGAGGAACATTTGGTTGGCTTCAATCAGATGACTGTAATCTTGCTATTGACCTGCATTTAGAGTGTGTGGACACAGCATTATCATGACACGGTGATGAATGCAAACTTCAGGAACGACATAAGGATGGGGGCAGGATGGAGATGTCATCTTTGAAAAATCTCTCCACGTGCTTGACTCTGATATGTTGAAGTACTCACAAATGAGAAAAAACTGCTTCCTGCCAAGCAGCTGGGCTTTTGACAATCCGGCAATCAATCAGTTTTGTCAAAAAGGCTTCAAACAAACCAAAAAAACCCCAGCCTAATTCTTGACTAGAAGACTTTTTCTGCAGGCCTGATCGGGTCAGTTCAGATTTCTACTGGCCCTGCAAACATTTTCTCTGGCCTGGTCACAAATATGGTAAGTAGTAACATATGTGTCAGAAAAAAAAAACATTTTACTCTTTGAATTAAACTTTTATTACTGTTTCTGCCAAATGAAAAACATTCATTCATAAACATACGCTCCAATGCTGAAAAAGTTATAGCATTTAACAGGGTTTTTTAAGAGTTTTGTTTATATCACAGACCCAGACACACCTCACTCAGACTCTCATGCAATAGAGATAATTATCCACAATAAAAAAGGTAGAAATTCTATTTATAGCAACTTGCATAAAGGACATTATCTAACTTTGAGGATGCATGATATATTGGTACCGTATTAGCCAATATTAGTGAGTCATTTATCGATATTAGCCAATATTGAATATTTAGTTGTGCATGTTCATTGCCCTGTTTCCACATCATCGAACACTCACTTAAAATGTAAAAAAAAAAATAATAATAATAATTGTTAAATGCAATCTTACAATGAAACATTTAAAAACATTCTGAAATTTGTTAATTTTCATTCTGAACATTATAGTGTTCTAATGCCTTATCAGTTCAGTTTTTACTTAAACAAATGTACTTAAACAAAATAATATAACATTTTAACTGCTAAATGGTGATATTATTGGCCATAACCTGCTTACAAAGAAACCATATTTAAAAAATACTGTAAGCATATACAGTAGCAATGGAACAGCCAAAGAAAGGTCAAAGGAAGGCAAACTGGACTAAGCTTAAAACCTGAAACTTAAAACTAATAAAGAAAACACCTTCACAATTCAGGCAATAATTCTGTAGAAGGTTGATGTCTTTGATATTCCAATATTTACTCACTTGCAAAGCATACTGAAAACAACAGCCATGCTCCGGATCATTTCTGAGTTTCTCTTATGGATTTAGAAGTCTCCCGGGGATTTATAAGCTGTCCTAGGTTTAGGAGCTGCTTCTAGCATTAAAAAGCTTTGTGAATTACTCTTAGATGAAAAATCTACTAGTCCTAAAATTAGGAACGACACACCCCTAATTTTTAAGAGTTGCTCCTTCTGCATTAGGAGCAACTTTTAGCCTTAAGACTTTTTGTGAATACAGTCCCAGATCATTAGATAATTTGCATTCAAAGAGTACAGTTTTTGTTCTTTTTTTTTACTGCAGTACGTTTACAGATCACCAGGGGTCACAAGTCTTTCTTGCCGTTTGAAAAAAAATCTCAACTTTGTTTTAGCCATATAGATAACCTTACCTTGCTGGTATATGTTTATGAGATTATCTGGACAGTAATGTTCACTATATCAGGGCAGTTTAAATGTTTTAATTTGTAAGGCATAAAAACGTATGTTCAACAACAATCTGATAAGGCATGTGACGGTTACATCAACTGGCTTGAAACACTCACATTTTGGTTGAGTTTGGCATTTCTTTTTAGTTTGTCACTTACAAACAATTTATGAATCTGGCCTGGGTAGATTTGAACAGTGCCAGACCATCATAAACAAGATAGCAAGAGAAGCCCCGATAACTATAAAAAGGATCTGAATACTTATTGCCAATTCATGCTCTGCACTTATAAACAGACTGTGTCTTCAAACAACCGGAGCATGTTTGTGATTCATGCGACAGCCAGAAAACTCTTGAAACCTGAAAAAAAGATCAAAAGGAACATTTTATCATCTGTTCTGTACTGAGTGACCTCAGGCTGTTTAAAAAAAAAAAAGGGGAACATGAACAAAAACAGGAAGAAGGTACTGAATTCTCTGACAGCTTTGTGAGATCTGTCAAAAGTTTGAAGGATGGAGAAAAAGCAGCACATCACCTTGGACTCAACGACTCATTCTATTTCAGTTTTAATCTCACCGTATCTCTCCAGCTCTCACATTGGTCTGCATGACCTGCCCGGGCGTTCATGAATATTCCATCCTAATGGAGAGCTTGTTGTGAGTTGCTATAGCCCACAAGCAAAAGTTTGCCAGGCTGCAAGTACCTTACATAAACGTCTCCCTAAATTATGCATGGGAGGTATGAAAGAACTGGAGAAAGTAATGAAATCATACTAGTTTGGCCATGAATCATGATTATCTGTCCATGGGGTGCTGAAGTACTTTATAAGTGTATTACAAGTGCGCATGCCGAAGTGCTTAGCTCTGTATTGTTCATGGCTTAGTGAGCTGAATCCCACTAGGAAAGATCTTAAACGAGAAACGTTCCAATTTTAATTCTGTACATATCAAAACCACCTTTTAGTTCAAAACATAATTATAAGTGATCCCTTCAATCAAAATGCATTTATTTCTTCAAGTGGGTGACAACGAATTAACCTGTTTGAAGCATAAAACTCACGATATAAAAATAAATTCAATTACTGCAAGTCCAAACCATGACAAGTTTCCAGTGATAAGCTATTTTCCTCACATTACTTAACTATAAGATATGACACATTTACAGTCAATAAGAAGATATTTCGTATTTAAAGACCCGCTGTGGTAAAAATCAAGCTTTTAATGTTGTTTACATGTCTGTCTGGTGTTTTTAATATGCTTAAAGACAAACCTTGTGCAATTTCATCAGTCAACACCACTGCTGAGCATTTTCTCGAGTGTATCAAAGACAATCTCAAAACAGTGGTTTGAAACAGCCCGTTTTCTTTGGTCACAAACATGTGATATATGAGCTGGTGTGATTGCGTGCATATTCATGATTACCTGTATACTAAATGAGGTAAGGGTGTAAAGTTATATTCAAGCCATTTTAAGACAGAAAGGAATTATATATTAATGAAAGAAAACATTTCAATAAGTATTTTGATTATTAAAGATAAGTTTTATGAGATAAAATAAGACTTTTTTAAAATCCCTATGGGAAAAATTAATGGAAATAACACTTCCAAAACAAGGGTCATGTTGCAATCAATAGAGATGAAAAATGTCCTGTCACTCATTGCTTGTCATGGTCAGCTGGGACAAAAACGTATTAAAATGGCAGTGATTTTATCACATCATGTCTTGTTAGCACTCAGGGTTAAGGTTTTATCATCAAAGGAGTACAACAGAAGACAATCAAGACCTGCCTATGGGACTGTGACTGCAGTTTTAGACATTTGGATTAAAAAAGATTAAAAATTAATGCAAGATGAAAGCCACAAATTTCCTAGCTTATCTAAAATACGCAGCTCGAAAATGTTCTTCTAGCTAGCCTTTTGTTGTTATTTAGCTCAATGACAAATTATGCCACTTGCTTATATGAGCAAGAGGAGGTAAAGGACTTCACAGTCAGGTCTGAGAGTATTTCTAGAGGAAACACGGGTGGCAAGGCTCGTCTCTCGCCACTTACAAATGACCCTCTTCAGAAATTCAGCCGATTTCTCCGTCAAACTGATCCTTTCCTTACACACTTCATGACCTGCTCACAGCTGGCTATTTTCTTATAGGTGAATAAAAAATAAAGGAAATGCAGCGTGTAGAGGACAAAACAATTTATCTTTTCACAGCTCTGACAAAAGCCAGTTCAAAGCAGCATAAATCATAATTACATGTTGCAACATTGAGCAACATGAGAAGTGCTTTGTGACTGGGAATAGCTGAGAGGCTAACGTGATTAGACCTCCCAATGTCAGACCCTTAAATTAGCTCCTGCAGACAGTCTCCCACCAAGAAAAAAGGTGGTGCTGCTAATTAAAAGCACAATAATCAAGTCAAAAGTCCATGGAGAATGGAGAAAAATGAAAATGCATGGGACAGTCCACTTTTTTATTTTTTTAATATATTTCCTTTTAAGGAATTCCTAAAACATGATGTAGTCAGCCACCCTACATCGCTTTTCAACACGCAGTGCAACTGAGAAAACATAATGCCTGTCAGAAGTGGAACTCAAGCTTTTCAAAAACAAAGCTTGTTCAGAAGCATTGTTTCGTGGCATCTGTGTGCATAGTTTTGTTTTGTTAAATTGCAAATGAGTTCAGCAGACCAGAGAGAAGAGAACTTATCAAAAATGATTCTATTATTACAGAAATCATTAAATGCTTGCAGAATAACAATGTAGCAGGCAGCAGCTTTTGACTGTACTGTCACTCCACACTAAAACAATACCACATTCAGAAGCTAAGGTACATTTGTTTTTGTTAAACCGCCAGCTAGTTTCCAGAACTTCAAAATACAGTGAATAATGTTTCAGATATTACAAAATTGAATTTTGATGACTGTATTCCAGTTTCTAACTGTATTTGTCATTACTAATATGCCACCCTATCACTAAAATAACACAATAATCAAGCTCATACAAATGTCCTGTCTATCTCTCAGATATATCATTTTCACCATTAATAAATGGTTTTAACATGCAGCCTTTAACTGGAGCATTATAGCATTCTTTGTCCATTGAACTTGAAATCAAGAAAATAATTAAAAATGAATCAATTTTGTACACATAAAAATAAAGCTCTAACAGTTCTGAGCATGTCATTCCTGTTTATCAAAGTTAATCTTACATTTATTATCCACATATGAGCGACTGCACTCTTTAAAAGCGGTTCAGCACCTGGAGCTGTCCAGTGCAGTATTACTAATGACCGTCTGCTAAACCACATTACACACGACCTACACAAAACTACAGAAAAATCTAATCTAACTCTATTTCCTCACTATATAACAACAGTCGCTCAAGAATCAAAGCCTTTACAGTTTAGTGCTCTGAAACAATTACATTGTTGAGTGGGATTAGCCTACTTATCACTCGCCACATCAGCTCACTATAATGCGGTTGTGCAGGGACTGTTGTTGTCTCATTACACAACATAGTGAGCCTGCTGATGATGCAAATGATTTATTCCTTTATGGCTAAATTTTTCTATTTTCCCATATTTTCCGAGATATGGCAATTGTAATTTATCATAAGGTTACCACCATTCCTTCGATTAAATTTCAAAACCGAGTTTTGAAATGTCATCTTGAACATCATCCTTCATGCATGGGTGTTCTACAGCAAGGAAAAAGTTATTTATAGTGTTGTACGGGACAAACCACACCATCCACTATTGTTTCTCCCTATAGCCTGGCTATTTATTCTATTCTATAATTGAATCAGGTTATAAATCTCGCTGCCCGTCTGAAACAAGTCATTAAATGTAATTTCCACGGTCGTTTAATCCTAATCAGTTGTGGTTTCGTAAAGATCATATCCGTTCCAGCGCAGTTTTTGTTGCATTTGACGATCCACTTGCAGCGGCTGAGCAATGCTGATGTCAAACCGCAAGCGTCTTCTTTTGTTTCAAAAACTGCCTGTATTTATTGCATCTACACAACGAAGCGATCGTAAAGTCAGTTAGGTTGAAATAGCTACGTAAAATGCATATTGGACATGCAACGCTTCCCGTGTCGCCTTGCGTTGAATTTAGACGGACATTAGTGAAGCACTCTGTAAAACATGGCTGTGCGCTGTTTGCCACTGTAGAGCCCGTAATGATGTAACCCGCACTGCAATACTCTTACCATAAACAGCAAAACATATATTTCATGAAAAACACGGGAAAAAGTACTCACGGTGTGTCATAGATCCGTCCACTGCTGACATATCTTCAGTGAAGGGCCAGGCACCCCAGAAGTGCTGGTTAATTGTATGAGGCTGATGTCCGCTGCTCTCTACTGGTTCAGATGCTCTCAGTGAGGAATCAGAGAGAGTTTGAGCGCCACTGCTGAAGATTCAATATAAAACATCTCCGACACAGTACTACATAACCCTCATGTCCTGTTCAGATGGGCTTTGCTTCCTGGTTGTTTTGGGTCCTAGAGACTCCTGTGCTGTGTGCTACCCCTTACCCTCAAAGAAAATATATTCATTTATTTTATGTATTGAACATATCTAGAATAATATTGTGTTAAAATATGACAATATATTGAGTAATAGGCCTACATGAGAAATTGCCACTTTTCTTATACTGAAAAATATGTGACATATTTACTTATAAATGTGATTTTATATTCAGTAATGCATTGAATATAAAAATATTGAATATATAAATGTACATGTGATAAAATATGGTACTGTGCATGTATAAATATATTTGAACACATATGTAAGATATATATTATTATGTTTTATATATGAAATGTGTAATGCATACTATATATATTCACATATTGGAACATTATGACATTATAAATATATTGATATATATTTGTTATGTTATAATTAAGTCAAATCATGTGGCTATCACTTTAACAAGACATCCAACTGTCCTAAAATCTCCAAATTTTTATATTTGTTTTTAGTAAACATTTTTACATCACACATATTTTCATACATAATTATATAGGCATATATGGTCCATTGCAGAATTTCAGAAAATCTATAAGCACTAGTTTCTCATATATGGAAATGTATTATTGATTATTGCTTTATAATTTCTAGTATATCCCTATATATGTTGTTTCAGTAAAAATAATAAAAGTCATTAAAATAGTATATTTTTCCTTCAAAAACCTTATCATGATTCAATTAAACCCCACGCTGCATTTATTCATGATGCTGTAAGTCTTTTACACAAAGATAAACATTATTAAAGAAATTGTTTAGTTTGGGATCAGCCTGAGCCCTAAAAAACATTGCTGAAAAATGCTGTAAAGACAAGTAATACCACACATGCATAAGTGCTGCATATCTGTGATTCATTGTGCCACATATTCAGTACGACAGCATGAATATGTGTGATGTTGCCTCTCTACTGGTGTGTTATATAAATACATTTCCATTTTTTAAAATCTTGAGCAAAGTAACTACTGTGTTCTTGTAAAGGGTACAACAGTTTTTGCAACCTTATTTGCCCAGCAGTAGTACATTTACCTTAAGGTATATATTAGTATTTTAAAAGTACATATATAAATACCTAAAGTGTACATAATATTTTCAAAAGGGTACCACCCCAGTGGCAGTTTTGTCATTTTAGAGTGTGGTTATACATTACAGATCCTCGCCATGGTCATCTGCATTGTTTGCCTTCATGCATACTGTGTATTGTGACATCCTACTTGTTTGATACACTTCGTTTTGCATACTCTGTATTGGGAATTATGCATATTGCATATTGGGCCTAAAAAACAGTTCCTCTCTCTGCTTTTTTTTTTTCTTTTTCTGCATCACTCACATAACCCTGGTGTGAGTCAATCCAAAATGAGAACAGGCCGCAAGGTGCAGAGAACCAATCAGAGAATTTGTTGCATTTATTCATGGTTTGTGGCAGGGGTCAGTGAGAGTACATGCCAAAGTATTCTAACTTTTTTAATGGAAAACTTCTGAAAGTTAAAAACTTTAGAATTACAGTAGTCATCATAGAAATTCTCTAGCTATTAAAATATAGATGCTTTTGAATATAAAATCTGGATTTGTGAATAATTTTAATGGATTTATTGTGAATTCTGTTCTCAAATATTGCTTGGTAGGAAAACAGCTACTGAAAAGGAATGGCCTATGAGCGACCATGACATTTGGCTCCATTCAATGAAGGTACAAAACAGCACATCAATGGTCCATGTATGACCAAAAGGCATATTTTATTCCCCCCACACACTCAGGTCTTAATGGCTATGCAGTCACTTCTGAAGACAGAATACTTTTGGAGTTTAAATGAGTTTATGGCAAGGAAATTAACTACAACTTGTCTGATTCTTTTATTTAACACAGTGCAGAATAACCATGCGTTTCAAAACTATAGGGCCAAATAAACTGTGTTTAAGGCCACATAAAGTGTTTTAACATAAAGTGTGTTCAAAAAATACTAAAAATACTAAAACTAACCACAAGATGGCGGTCAATTGCGTGGAGCTGTATATTTGAACATATGGGAAATGTTATGATTTAATCATGAAAAGAGCCACAACGTATTGATTTATCTAGGCCTCCATTGTGAGAAATCATTTGATGAACTAGCCACTAGTTCAAAATTATACATAATGCACATGCGAATCTGCTGACCAATCGCAGGTAATTAATTTTTTAAAGATGCACATTTAGATTGACATTTGTCATACATCTAAGCACATAAACCTTAAAAATTAGCATATTTCTGATTTACTCAGCTGACTGCTGGCTGGAAGGACAGAGTGAAATATGCATGACTGACTTGTCTCTTATCGAGTCTCTCCGTGTTATGCAAGAATGGATTTGGCATGTTTGTTTCTCATAGAACATAATGTCCTCAACCACAAACTGACCATTAAAAACATAAATCTTTGGACAGGGAACTTTTGCACATTATGGATTTGTCACCATATGTCCTGAAAAAGATCAATGGGGTAAAATAAAGTTCAAACGAGCATTTCTAAAGTCACACTGGAAAATATTTTTATCATTATGATATAGGCTAACAACATTCCCCCCAACATAGATTTATTTTAAGATTAACTTAATTCTAAATTATTTAATGTAAGTCGAGTTATTTTAATAAAATTCAAATCACTTGGCAAAAGAGTTATTAATTTGTTACAGCAGGTTGTAACTTTTAAACTTATTTACTCTTAAGAAGAAGGAAGTAATTAAACTCCAGTTATCTATTTTAACAAGATATTTTGTATAGTGAGGTCAAATTAATAGATAGCATACCTTGTTATTAATACAATACTTTACATTCTGATATTCATTTAGCTTTAATGATTTTCATAATGATCATCACAGTTTAGGATGGGAAGAATAGATGTACTCTTTCAGGACACAAACCACCCAGCGGTCAATGCACACGTGTTCATGTCCCTGACTGAACGCTTATAGGGCCATGAGCAGCATATGGCCCCGCCTCCACATGCTATTGGACGGATCTGTATTAGTAAAAGGAACCTCTGGCTCTGATTGGCTGTTGAGTGTTCTTGGGAGAACAGCTGCCTCTTAGAACACCATATAGCCTGCACCTCACTACATGCATTATAAACACCGTGGCTATTGAAAAACTGAATCTCTGCAGCTGATATATCTGGTATATCTCGGTTTCGACCCAGTCATCGAAATGAAGTTCGTCAGGTTTATAATGAAGAATGCTGCTTTGGCCAGTGCGCCTCATCACATTGAACACTTCTCCAAATTTTCACCTTCTCCACTTTCTATGAAACAGTTTTTGGATTTTGGTAAGTGCTCTTTCTACTGTGTTATTTGTTCGTTTATGAAATCGTATGCAATCCTAGACTGATAAGTAATAGCCTCATCTAAACGCTGTTTGTAACGAAAGTGCAACTAATATTATTTTACACTGTAGTTCGTTTCTGATTCCGCTGCATTGCATGTGTTATTTAAATCTGCTTGATGCAGAAATTATTTACTGTTTTACCAGCTGCGTGTAGCTGTGTCCGATTCGAGAACAATGTGTCCTTTGAATCGGATCTTTTCAGGAAATTCGCTTGAACCGGCTCACAGAATCAGTCTGGATTTGTTTACGAATCTTATTGAACAATAAATCGGTCTGAATTAACAACTCTATAATTTGAACTTGAACTAAGCGGATAGTAAGAGAATTAGGAGTAACCAAATGATTACCAAATTACTTGAAAAGCCAAACAGCAGAAAAGCTAAAAATAAAACGTGCTGGAATTAGTTTTTCGTCGTGATTATATGTTATTTTGTTGTTTTTAATTATTAGATTTAGAAATACATTTAATTCAGGAGATGTAAAGAAATGTTAGTATTGTTTTAATTATTTCTATGTTTTAAGAGCTGATGGCTGCAACTGAACTGGGACACAAAATTACATTAAACATCCTTATGAATGCAATTTAGTCGACAAAAGCCAATATTTTCC
>JAUZSZ010000114.1:17707601-17718545 GCA_034780575.1 Labeobarbus marequensis | reverse complement strand
TGAATAAAAAAAAAAAGAAACTATCTGTCACAGTGTGACAGATTCACAAAAGAATAGAAAAACAATACCCAAACACATGGTCAGGCAGTCAGTCACACACACAAGCAAATTCACCACACACACACACACACACACACACACACACACGTCTGGTTTGCTATCCTTGTGGGGACTCTCATAGGCATAATGTCTGCTTTACAGACCGTATATTCTATTGCCCTTCACCAACCCTACTACTAAACCTACCCCTTACAGGAAACTTTTTGCATTTTGCATTTAGATTTTCAAAAACTTCATTCTGTGTGATTTATAAGCTTGTTTACTCGTGCGGACCTCAATTTAGGTCCCCACCATGACACGAGTCCCCATGAGTCTGTGTGTATTCAGGTTTAAGTCCCCACCGGAATATAAAAACAGGCACACACACACACACACACACACACACACACACACACACACACAGAGAATCATATCAATAGGTGATGCAAGTTAGTGTTACACCTAGTTACATAGTGGTTATGTTTCTAAACTGTACTCATACTGTGAGCTAGTAACTAATAATAGGCTACAAATCTGAATCATCCTCATTGCATAATGCTTTATTATCTAGGATCTGTGGTCAGATGGAGGAGTTATTCAAAACATCTTGAAAAATGAATCATATAGTAATTGACCCATATTTTAGATAGTACATAGTACATGTGGAGTAAACTAGCCTTACATTTTTCAGGTCAAGGGAACGATGAATTACACATCTCACGTCAACATTAAAGGAATTCATTGCATTGTTGTGTTTGCTGTGTCTATTGTAGCTTAATACAACTGGCTGCACCTGCTGAGCCAGAGTGCTGTATGACAGGCTCAGAGGTGTGTTGACCATGGCAACACCCCCCTCTGATTGGCCTTATTGTTCAAACAAGTTTGCGGTGGATATCCTGCTATTGTTTTTTATGTTTTTGGTGATGTGGATCACATTTCCTCATCAGCACACTGTAAATAAATGACTTGATGGCTCTGATAAGATGAAGGTGAATGTAATTTGAGAATTCAGCACTTTTTGTTAATGGTTAATATAACAATGCCATAAAATCAATTGCATGCTTCTCTGTAGTGTCACTTAACTAGTGACCTATATGTGGATGTCTCACAAGGACACTAAATTATTGTTCTGGTGATATTACAGGTAGTGTTTCCAGTTAATTGAGGGAGATATTTTTGGACCATATAATAAAGTATAAATAATAATAATTTAAAATGTATAAATACCATTGTTTTGAAATCACTCATGAAGTTAAGTTCCTTTAATGCACTACTGTTCAAAGGTTTGGGTCAGTATGATTATTTCATGTTTATTAAATCTTATGCTACTGTAACAATACAGTAAAAGAGTAATACTGAAAAATATTATTACTGTTTTCTATAATATATTTAAAAATATGTCACATGATCCTTCAGAAATCATTCTGATGTACTGATGTGATGCTCAAGAAACATTTCTCCTTTCATTATTATTTATCAATGTTGAAAATGGTTGTGCTGTTTAATATTTATTTTTAGAAACTGTAATACATTTTTTCAGGATTGTTTGAAGGATAAAAATTTCAAAATAACTAATTTATTTGAAATGTAAATCTTTTGTAATATTATAAATGTCTTTACTGTCACTTTTCATCAGTTTAATGCAGCCTTGCTTAATAACGTTAATTTCTTAAAAAAAAAAAAAAATAAATAACTTCATCCAAAACGTTTCAACGGTAGTGTATCTGACATATAGATAAATATAAATCCATTTTTTCAAATACCGTGTGGATGCGGATAAACAACTTGGCCATTAATTAGCAACAGGAGATGCTTACCGGTTCCAGTGATTCAAAAAGCACAGGGTGTCTGTTTTTTGCCATGGCCTGATTTTCTCCCTGGCTGGGAGATGGCGTGTGCAGTTTGTTATTTGCAGAGGGTGTGACCAGGCCAGCTTCCTGCTTCTTCAGTCTCCACATCTGTGTCTGAGGCTTCAGCTGGAAGAGCAGCAGCTATGTGATGCCAGATCACATCCTGTGCCCTCTGGAGTGATAAAGAAGTGTGCTGTTGAACTGGAAATCACTTTGTATATGATGCCTTTTGAAGGCTGTTTGCTTTGAATTCAGGAAGACCATATGTGATGTCAAAGCAAAACTTTGGTTGAACTCATTTGGATAATGTAGATACATTTTATCCAGTAAAATAAGCTGTGTTTACAGTCGGCCCAGGTTTGCGCTGCCAATGAAGCTCCTAACAAAATTAAAATGCAGCCTTTCTGTGCAAAGCTATTACGGAATGTTTAGCCAAGAGATTTAAAGCAAATTTGTCAGTTTGTTTAGTTGTGAGGGTTTAAAGTCTTTACATTGTCCATGACTTTGTTTACACAACGTCATTTTTTGAACAAGAGTTTGTGTGGGCATTCTGAAATAACTTAATTTGATGTGTGCTGAGGGCTTGGCTTTACATGGCAGTGTTATTTTGTCTGCCCCTAGGATCTTGGGGAATTTTTTGGCAATCCTCTGCACATTTCCAAAAACAATTACAAGTGCTGCCCGAGACCATGTTCCAAATTCTTTTTAGACACTGGCTCTGATACTGCAGATGAAATAGCTGATAATCAGTATGCCGTGGAAGAGCCTTCCAGCTTTCATGTGTCATTCAGACGAAAGTCAAGTCTACCAAGTCTACTACCAATTTTCATAGTTCGAACTTGTGATACTGTATACTTTATGTACTGTATATATAGTTGAATCTTTTCTTGATAGTCTTGACATTTTCAATTTGCTTAGATGATGAGTTTAAACTTTGACACTTGTGGCTAGAAGTGACTGGAAGAATGGGCTCAGTAAGAGAGTATTGGCAACTTATGAGGCCTCATTGCTCTTCCTATTGACATTTTCCTGTGCTAGAGATATAACCTTTGACCCTCACAGGCACTAGCAGGTAGTGTAATGGGCTTGATTGTTTCAAAGTCTTTGTTTTGGGCATTCTCGAAGTGATAAACAGAATCAATTGATTGAATGTTTATTATTATATCTTGCAGTGGTTCTCAGCTTGTGTGTCATGCTGGTCACAGACAGCAGGGTGAAAAACAATGCTGAATGCAAATAATAAAATGCAGCTAACCATATAATCATGCATATTTCAGGTGGAAGAATATATTCGGCTTATACCATTGAAAGAGAGGAGAACACCCTCATGTTTTGTTTATATATACACGCTACTGTTTAAACATTTGGGGTCAGTACCATTTTTAATGTCTTTGAAAGAAGTCACTTATGCTCACAATGGTATAATAAAATATATTGTGTTATATTGTGAAGTTTATATTATAACAATTTTCTTTTCAGCAGCCATTACTCCAGTCTTCAGGGTCACATGATCCTTTCAAAATCATTCTATGATGATTTTTTTGCTCAAGTAAAATTTCTTAATATTATCAATATTTAAATCGGTTGTGCTGCTTAATATTTTTGTGGAAACCACAATATGTTTATTTTTCAGGGTTCTTTTTTGAATAAGAAATTATAAAAAGTAATTTGTTTTTAAAAAATATAAATCTTTTGTAAGAGTCAGTTTTGACCAGTTTAATGCATCCTTCCCAAATAAAAGTATTTATCTCTTTAAAATATTACTGACCCCAAAACATTTGGGTACAGTGTATAGTGTACTATATATATACATATATATATATATCTCACTTTGTAAAATGACAATATTCTGGTATTTGTTTCTTCCTGTAGTCCCACATAAAACAATACACATCTTACTAAATCAATATGTTAATAATTTTGCATATTGCTAGTTCAACGTGACAATTTCATATTTCATTTTTAGGACTTTATTGTTAACATTTGTCAATGTTTTGTCACTAGATGTAAAATGTAAAATCTTAATCTTGAAGCAAAACCAGTCGAGAACCACAGTTGTAATATATCTTGCTAGTCATCTGTTTTTCAGGTTTATAGTCACGGGGGTCTGTTTCTCTCCTTTTTCTAAGAATAATTACACATCTAGTGTAGATGATTGCTTAAAAATTGACGTGCTGTGTTGTGTGGTCATAGAGTGGAATGAGGGAAACTTTTAAAGCAGAAGGCTGTAAATCTGGCATTTCCTCACAGCTTTTTATCAGGGTCTTTGTTGAGCAAAATCAGCCAGATGATAACCGTAAGTAGGGGTCTAAGGTTAGGTTTAAAGAGCGCTACAGGAAATCGTGAAAATTGAGCCCAAATGCTTGTTTCTGTTCCATATTTACAGTATGGTGCCACCGGACAAATACAAACTGGAGACAAATAAAAACTCAGGCAAGCAAATGAATTCTGGCCTCTATGTGTCTTTGAATAAAATTAGCTTTTTAAAAGTCCTCATGGGGAATATTACAAAGACACCATTTGTAAAAGTGGAGTTTAAATTTGATCTTCCTGTCATAGTTATATCTTGAGGATTTCAGTTCTGTGAAGCTATTGGCTGAATAAGCCTAAGCCTCTCCCATATCAACGATATAAAAGTTCACTTGTTGTCTTAATAGCAGGGACACGTGGAGCCCAGCTGTGACACATGGCAACCCAATTCCCATCTTACACAGCGAAACTGCACAGGGATCAAAGTACTTTCAGAGTTCAGGTGCACTGTGCAGAGCCAGAAACAAAGTCGAAGGTTTTATTTCCCTATCCTGTAAGGATAGATGGAGTAGCAGAGATATGATTTGGCCTTTAAGGAAGAATGATAAATTTACAGATCTTTTTGTGGTCAGTGCCTTATGTGTATTTTTAGGTACTTTGTCCAGCACTGATTATTTTTAAAGCTCCTTATTTTTAAAAAATGCCACTGGAAAAATACTTTTCATATAAATGTTACAAGCCCGAAGGAATTGTCCTGTGATGCTATAATAGATCCTGACCAAATGCATGTTACATCTTGTCCTGCTTTGAGTTCCATGCTTGCTTGCAGCTGTGGATTCTTGTGTGGTCAGATCTTTTTTTTTTAATTAATAGAAACAGAGTCAGTACTCCCAGTAGTTGGGATTTTTACCTGTTTGCTTACAAAAATTGTAGTACGATGCAAGTACAGCTAGATATGCAAGTACAACTTGAATAAGGAGAAAATTAAATATCCAAAAGTGTTTGATATAGCTATACTGAAGTAATGTATGTCAAATTAGCAAACAATTGTCATATAATAATTTTAATTATATCTGCAGTTTTGGAGATTATGATTTGTCCTACTTTTCTACAACTTCATTGTATTATTGAAAAATGATTTATTTTGTTTTATTTTATTTTATTTTTGTCAGTAACTTCAGGGTTCAGCTCTATCCCTGTTGTTTTGGAGGATTGTTTCCTATTTTTGTTTAGAATAAAATCTCAGATCTTATCTCTTCTCATCATTTCCCCACTGAACCTTGTTATTTCCTAAGATATGAAAAAATTTGAGAAATTTTGCATGACATTACGTTCTCACCAATGTCTCCTCTGTAGTGAATGGGTGCCGTCAGAAAGGAGAGTCCAAACAGCTGATAAAAACACCACATTAATCCACAAGTAATCCACACGACTCCACTCCATCAGTTAACATCTTGTGAAATGAAAAGCTGTTTGTAATAAATCCATCATTAATATGTTTGAACTTCTTAACTTTGTGTCCTGCTGAAATACGAGTTCTCCATCTATAATATTGCTTGAAGCAAAATTAAAATGTCTTTAAAAATGGATTTGTTTCATACAAACACACAGCTTTTTGCTTCACATGATGTTAATTGTTGTGGATTACTGTGATATTTTCATTAGCTGTTTGAACTTTAATTCTGGCGGCACCCATTCACGGTCAGAGGCTCAAATATATGCTCAAAAGACTGCTTTAACGTTTGATGGCTTAAGCCTGATTTTCTCTCACTCTCCAGCAAAGAAAAGGGCCTGTCTGCCCTCAAGAATTTCCATACAACCCCCTGTAATCTGAAACATATCACCGGCCTTAAATAAACAAGGCTGTTGCTTTTTTGGCCTTTTTTCCCCCAGAATAAGCTTCAAGCTCCACAGACGTCTCATTTGTGGACTGTGTGCCTTGGTTGGCTGATACCACTAAGCATGTTAGAGGAGCTCTCTCACTCACATTTCCTGTATTTAGGGTTTATAGCCTTGATATATTTTACAGTCTTGCCTGACCACCTCACCCTCTTCATAACCCCTTTCTCTCTTATGTTTACAACAGGCTACATCCATAGCCCCAATTTTATTAGTCCGTTTCCCCTCCCTTACGCACATAAGTGACTCCTAAATAATTTCCAAATTGTGTATTCGCCACTGCTGGAAACCCATTTCCTCTCTCCAACCGATGATGTGGTTTGGTTACATTACATAGACACATTAATGAGATTATATATAATCTGTTATAGCTAATAACATTTAGATGGGACATAATGATGGATGTGTCCATGATGTATTTCAGTGCATTTTTTCTCTAGTGGTTCAAGCCATTTTCAAGCAGGTCAGTGTCCTGTTGTGTCGGTGAAACCTTGTTACAGCCTGGTGTGAGTAACGTCCAAATTAATTTCCGCTCTGCTTCCCCCTTTCCTTTAGTTTTCAGCCAATTACCTCATTAACTGTACTTTCTCTCTTTCCTGTCTTCTGTCTGTTTTTGTACTTTCCATCCCTGCCCTCTTTTTACCCTGATGGAGAGCGCTTCTTGAAATAGCTTGCTGAGTAATGTCTGACTCCGTTTGGCCGGTCATGTCTTTTTGTCTGATTTTTTTCTTCTCGAGTTGGCCGTCATCTCATCCGCTACTGCTCAGTGATATCATATTGGGATCAGAACCATGTGCTAAAAGCTCAGATGAGTTAAAGTTTGTGTCTAGTCACTTTACTGTTGACCTCTGAAACCTAATCGTCAAAACACGCCTCCGTTTTCTCTCATTTGCTTTCCCTCATCCTGACACGAGAACAAAAAGTGCCTGTGATCTCAGGGAGACAATGAAGGGAGTGGGCCAAAATAACAAAAACCTCAGCATGTTGGCACGCTCTGACAGTTACACCTGGCTCTCATTTCCTGAGTAGTCAGTGCAAAGCTAATGAAAGTTAGCATGAAAGCTGCACGTTTAAGACATGGCTTGAAGTTTTGCCAAGTGGGACACACATTTTCCCCATTCAGGCTTTACGCACAGTAGTATGTTTGTAAAGGAGGTTATCTTGACAAGACTGAGTCAAATTAAATCCAATGGGCATGAAGAGCTTTCCAGAAAAATAGTTGTTGTTTTTTTTTTTTTTTTTTTGCTGTTGAAGGATGTGTGTTAAGCTTTAAAGGATTGTCAGCAGTACAGAAGCAGCTGGTGTTTAACAGCAAACAAATGTACAAGTTGCACACAAAGTCATTTCAAATGTGGGAGAAGATTTGTTGTGGTGGGGGTACCGTGATGCTTCAAAGATTAAATTAACAGGCCAAGAGAATGGCAGCTGTCTCATCTAGAATAAGGGATATATTGGATATTTAATAGTGCATGATCATTTCCTTTTTTTTTTTGCATTGATATTACCTTTGATGTCATCTTTTGCTCTCTTGCATTTAATAACCCTGGTAAATGTAAGTCTAAAAATTAATATCCATTATTCATGCTGTACATCTTAATATTGTGATACCCAAATTCATTTCATTGATCTCCAACATTTCGAAGCATTTTAGGAGAAACATCTGAGGCATAACTGAGAACTCCAATCATTCATACGGGCTGAACTGTCTCTGCATGATAGACAGTTGTATGCGGGGATTAGCAAGGATCAAGGACAGATTATTCTTTCATTGCTGGAGTTGTGAATACACAGGCTTTGATTTGCTATCTAGGAGTCGAACCATCTTATAAGTCAGTCCTTTAGAGTGAAGGCCTTGCATGTTCATATTCCCATGTTCTGCCTTTGTCTTTTACTCCATCTCTTTGTCTCCAATTCTCTGTTCCTTTTTTATTTATCCTGTATTGCTGTTCAGTTCAGTTAATTTTCACTCCTCTCACTTTTTACTCTTACTTGCAACTAGTCCGAGGGAATTTACAGGCTACACCCCACCCCGGTCAACCACAAGAGACCCACCCAAACAAGCCTGAAACCAGTAGTTATCCTCAGCCTGGCAAGTGATTCCTTTCTAAAAATGGTGTCAAGCTCTTATTGTCTGGGACTTCGGATGACCCTAGTGTTTTAAAGGTTGGTCTTTATGTGGTGAAGGGTGTAGCTCTGACTGCAAACTTGCTTGAAAAAGTAAAATTTTTAAAAGTATTTAAGAGGTATGGAGAAATTAAGAGAACAGTTAGCCTAAAAAATCATTGTTATTATCTACTCACTCTCATATTGTTCTTGAATGAGTTCCTTTCTTTACCTGCTTTTGTCCATATAACAAAATTCATTGGGGTTTAAAACATTTGCTACCATTGATATTCATTGTATAGGCCAAAACACACACACACACAGAAACTCACTGATCTTCTTTCATGTGCCACAGAAGAAAGAGGGTCAGATTTACTAACAGCTTGTGCCAGCGCAAGCCATTTTTTTGGCGTTAAAATAATACTTTCAGGATTTATAAAGACTTGCAATGAAAAGGCGTGGACACAGTTATTTTTGTGCCTGACCTTATTGAATAAGCATTTGTAGCAGTTTCCCTTTCAGATGCAAGATTTATGGGAGGAGAGTGTTAAAATGAACCACGCAACAAGATTTACTAATGTTTGCGCTCGTCAAATTACTTGTATATGCCATTATTTAACGGCCCCAAAAAAGTATGTCTTAAAGCAGGTGCTAACTTGCGCTGCTCTTGGTAGATTGTGCTGGTCATTATGGAAATTATCTGGCTGCGTCTGTGTTCTTTAATGTGCGCATTGTCAGTAAATCACATGCAGATTTTTCCCCTCCCATCAGCGCTTTTATGGAATTGTGCTCTATCGCTAATTTGCCCTGTTTAGTAAATCTGGCCCAAAAAGTCATACAACATGAAGGTGAATGAATGATGACAGAATTTTCAGTTTTGAGTGAAATATCACTTTAATGAATCTAATTTATTCTTCTGAACAAAAACACTGCTGGTGCACCTATAATTATATGAGTAAATTACTGGACGATAATGCTGATTCTTCAACCTGTGGAGTAGATCCAGCTGTTAGAGGAAGTGGACTGTTGCTGTCTGAAACACATCCTTAATCTTCATGCAGCAGCAACCCCTCCCTAGGCCTTCTGGGAAAGAAGGGATGACAGAGCCTCAGCCACTACTCCCCTTCCCAGATCTCTCAGCTCACTCCCAGGAAAAGCTCTAAAAAACCAGCTCTAAATCCCTCCTCTTTCGAAGCCTTTCATATTTGTCTCTTTATGTTGACCTGCCCGTTCAGGGATTTTCAGGAAACTGATTCAAAGTTAAGCCACAAATCACTTTTTCACATTTTCAACTCTTATTTTTAGGTGAAATCTCATAGATTTGGTCTATGAATAAATTATAGCTGTATAGCTGCTTCTAGATTTCTTGAAAGAGCAGATTCAGTGTGGGTTTCTTATCAGACGTTGATAATGTGATCATGGAGGCAGATGGGAGATGACGATTCTGTGTTTTCCCACACACACCCCACGACATGCTGGGTTTCTGTTACATACACAATAGATTTCTGTGAGCAGCTGTCCTCTGGGACTAGGGCGAACTTAAAAGGTTAAGAGTTAGTCGTGTCTTTAGATGAAAGTGAAAAGTGATAGTATCAGCAAGATTTGCTGACAGGTTCTGAGAATCACAGTGGATTTGTGACTGGCCAAGTTGTGATGAGAGGACAGATGGGGGATTCAGTGGTTTGTGCCATGTGCTGTAACATTAATGAAAGTGATCACAACAGTATGTTTTGGCTATGACTTTGATAGAGGGCTTAATGACATAGTGTGATGTCACGTTTCTTGTTTCTACAAATTACAGTACCAATGTTTATACTGAAATTGCAGTTTTGTGAGGGCACATATTCACTAGTGAATTAGGATGGGCCCAAATGGTGTTATCAAAGGACAAAAGCATGCCACGAGCGGGCCTTTATTAGAGTTTGATTTTGGCTCAAAAATGAGCCACTGTGTTTAATAAATACAGTAAAATACTTTTTTTTTTTTTTTAATTCAGCAAGGATGCTTTTTAATTGTGAAAGTAACAGCAGGGACTTTTACATTGTTACAAGATGTCTGTTTTAAATAAATGCTGTTCTTTTGAACTTTCTCAAAAATGAAAACCGGTAATCATGATTTCCACAAACAATTTAAGCAGCACAACCGTTTCCAACATTTTTCCAACATTCCAACATTTTTTTTTAATCAAATAAATGCTGCCTTGATGAGCCTGACAGACAGACTTCTTTTCCAAAACAAAAAAATACTTGGAAAAAGTACCGATCCCATCTTTTGATTGGTAGTGTATCATTTAGTGTCCATACATTAAGTGATGAATCTTATAGACTCTAATAATAAATTCTTTTTGAAAAATGTATATTTTTTGGCATCAGTCTCATGCCTTTGATAACTCATATAATGTGGAAAAATTTTCCTTGATCTTTACAGATAAAAAGTTCTTTATTTGATGAAAACATATAACTTTTAGAACTCAAATTCCTGCTAAAGATCAGTAGAGGATGGAAAATGCTTGCATGTGAAAAGCTAAATTATATCTGCTTTGGTACAATATTTTAATTGGGTTTAGATTATGCAATTAATTAAAAATGTATGATATTGCCCTGCAATCCTTTAAATGATCTAGCTGTTGAAATTGTTAAATTACATACAATTTTATTTTAAAAATAAGACAGTACAGTTATTTATCAAAATGATTCCTCTATCATTGTCATTAGTTGACGATGTGCTCCCTGAGGGGCTGATGTGGGTGAGTAGAGCCAGCCTGCTGTGTTGGGGTGTGGAGGCCTGGCCTGTGCTCCTTACA
>JAUZSZ010000114.1:17655872-17666372 GCA_034780575.1 Labeobarbus marequensis | reverse complement strand
TCATTTTTATATGGTGAAATTTAATTATTCTGACTATTTGAGTTTTATTAAAATTAACCTTTGTTCTTCCATAGTAGCATACATATTTAGATCATGATAACCAGAATTAAAACCTCACATATTAGCACCTCAATACCATGATAAATATGCTGCATGTTTTTATGGTATAACTATATGGTTTCTAGGTATTTATATGAAAAACAGTGTTCTAAATACATTTAGTATGCACAAACGCTATAGCTTAATCACAAAAATATTGTAATTATATTCCATTACTCCTTTAATACGTTTAATACATATATATTAATAATATAATAAAATTCTATATGAATATCCCACATTTCTGACATAATACCATGGTACCATTAGTGCTACTACAGTGAATCCATGGACAATGATGGCGATTTGTAGATTGAAAAGCCTTCTGACTGTATTGTTGCACACAGTGTTTCATCTGGCTTGAAAATAAATCGCCGAGTCATTTGTGTTCTTCGCTGAATTCAAGCGTTTCACACTGGATCTCACAGCGTTGTTTAGTGCCCGCGAGATTCAACAGCGAGTAAATGCATGTGCTGCGCTGCCGTTTGAACTTTGAGCCGAGCGGATAAAAGCTCTGTGTGTCACAGTTCAAATGAATAGCACTGATTCATTCCACTATTGGCGCATAAACATTAAATAGAACATTTATCAAACTGTTGTTATTGTTTTATCGAGGAAAATTATACCACAGTAATTATTGTTATCATTTTACTGCCCAGCCCTACCTCTAACCACCCCCCCCTTACTCTGACACCACCTACCCCAGGTTGGGAATCACTGCCTAATAGTTCACAAAATCCCACTGTGTGATTCTTACATAATGAATCTTTGACTAAACAGCAGGAGCAATACAATTACTTCGATCATATCCAAACACAGGAAGTCAGTGGTAATGTGGCTCATTCCCTACTGATTAGAGAGACCAGGGGTGCCTGATCCATATTTCCACAAGCATTATGTGCATATCAGGATATCACAACCTGCTCTGGCCTGGTCATCAGTGTCATGTTTGATTGCTCACATTTGTCTTTCGTAACTGTTCTTTAAATATTTACTCATGAATGACAAATTGCTCATATCCGGCATTTCATAATGACTGTATTATCATTTGGTCCTAATCTGGTCACACCAGCTGTCGCATCCAGCATCTTTTGTTCTGTGAGACCATCACCAAGGTCTTAGATGTGGTAGAGATGGTTTCCATCCAGCCAAGCTTTATTTTAAGATAAGTGAGGGTGAGATAAATGGTATTGACAGTGTAGTGTGGAGTCCTTGGTTTCTTAATCTATTCAGTTAGTGATTTTGCCCAAGAAAACTGATCCATGGGGGATTTATTTCCCCCTAGCGGTTTTACCCCAGCCCAGACTGTGTTTGTTGAACCCCAACCCTAGAGATGAAGAGGATGAAAGACAAAGAAATTTTACCTCAAGGAAACTGCATCACATTTTCAAGTGTTTCATCTTGATAAGAGCAGTTGTGTATGGAGGCATGCTATTGTTTTTGGGTCAAATATGGATATCTAGAAGTCTAGTTTTAAAATGAGGTTTTGGAAATTGAAATGAGGTTCAAATTGAAATTAAAAAATTTAAATTAAAATGAGGTTTTGAAAATGAAAATGAAAATGAAAATGAAAAATTGAAATTAAAATGAGTTTTTTTTATGTTTATGCTAGTTTCAGATATTTTTGAAGAAAGAATTTGTCAAGTGATAACCATGAAAATAAATGCTTAAGACTAAACAATTTAGCCTAATATTTATAATAATATAAAGCCTAATATTTTTTTACAGAAATCTTTTAAAACATAAAAAATCATACATTTTTGAATTATGAATGTTTACTTGTATTTGTTTTTCCATTTCCATTTACTGTTTATTGATTTTTTCTTTTCTTTTTTTCTGTGTTTTTTTTAAAGAGACTTGCTAGCCAGTCTATGTTGGGATCCTTTCTGTCTTTCCCTGTGTTATGTTTTTCTTGTTCAATTGGAACATTTATTATTAATATTTTATTTATTATATTTTTTAATTCTTATTATTCTTATTCGTTCATTCATTCATCCATCCATTTTGAAAATTTAATTTAATTTATATATTGAAAGAAATGCAAACATAGTTGAGGTGTATTGAAGTTGAGGTGTATTGAGGTGTATTGAAGTGCTTGTCTGCATGGCATTTTAAATGCATTTTTTGCATATAATAGAAATCATTTAACCTCATTGGCCTGTGCAGTCTGTTCTGACACCTGGTTGAATTAAAACTCAAGGTCCCAAACACCAACCCACCACAATCCAACATCTAATAACCCATGTTATCATGACCCCCATGTTTATTTATCGTTTATTGTTAACTAAACTAAAACTTTTTTAAAATAAAGCTGAAATAAAATAAAACATTAGATAAAAAAATTTAAACAAATAAATATGAGAAAATATTTCCTAACTAAAATAAAGTTTGTTGACATACTAAAATTGCTAAAATTAAACAGAAATAAAAAATAAATTAAAGCCGAATATAAATAAAAATTACAAAAGTACAAAACAAAATTACTAAAGCTTATATTGAAAATATAAAAATTTATGGTAATTTAAAATGTTAATAAATAGTACATAAATTTATACTTAAATCCAACTGGTTCTGAAGGTCATCTGTGCTGGAAGTAGTGCTTATTGTAGCAGTAAATTATGATTTGTTCCCACACCTTAATGTACCAACAGATGTGTAATGTTTCCTGCGAGTGCACCTTCAAAACTCAGGGCTCTTGTTTGCAGCTTCATGATAATGAGAACTAAGTTATGGCAGAGCTTATTAGTGCATGCTGGCCTGCTGTGTGTCTGTATGAGTGCTGTTTTAACTCGCATCGCCCTTTCTTCCTGTCTCAGGTGACCGGAGTGAGTATTTCCCCTGGGAAAGACCAGCTGGTCGTCTTCCACACCAAAGACAACCGGGACCTAATCGTGTGCCTGCAGGGCATGGTGCCAGCGGGGGACAGCCGCATCGGAGAGCTGGTTGGGACCCTGCTCAGCCACTTCAAAAGGTGACACCTACAGGGGGCGCTCCTGAGAGCGATTTTGGGAGAGATAGAAGGACTCTGGGGACAGGGCCAGGGCACATAAGGCTAAGAGTGCCAACCATGATAATTCATCCACTCTCTTGTCTGCAGTGCCAGTTCAGGGCGTTTAAGGACAGAACAGCCTGCTTAGCCCTGTCGGATTGGTACCCCCTATGGCTTTTTATGAAGCGGGAGAAAAATTTGTGTCTTCTAGATTTGAGAGATACTTTAAGCTCCCTAGAATCAGCCAAATGATTGCACATGAGCATGGTACAGAGAGGAGATACAATATGTTCTGCTTGATGTTTGCTAAATTATGCCCTGGTGTGTCATACTGTGATGGCTGAGGGGTTACACTTCCTGAAATCGGTGGGCGGTAGACACTATAACAGGCCGTTTAGTGATTTTGTATGGCTTATGAATAAGAAAAATGAGATGGACTCTAAAGGTTATCTGAGGGTATGTAAAGTGTGTGTCTGTCTGTGTACTGAGATCAGAGGAAAGCCGAGAGAGACGGGTAAGATGAGGGCAGTCTGAATCAGAGTTTCCATTTTGTGTGTCTGTTTGTTTTTATAACTAAATGAGCCTGGCTGACAGGGCTGATTATGATTTAAAACACAAACACACCATAGTAAGGTTTACTCAGTGTCCCTAAAAATACACACCACAACCACACCATTTGAGGGCTGCAACCTTAAAAAAATGCAAAGTAATCCAGTTGATGAAGTTTCAATTTCATATCTTTTGATTTTGGCATTATTTAGCAATTGATTTATATTTATTCATTTCTGTAATTATATTATTTTATTTTTGTATTTGTATTTAATAGGCTGAATTTTAAGCAGTCTTTACTCCAGTCTTGAGTGTCAGATGATTATTCAGAAATCATTCTGGTATGCTGATTTGGTGCTCAAGAAACATATTTATTTTTATTATCAAAACATGTATCACAAAACATGTGCTGCTTTGTTTTTGTGGATACTGTGATATATGTCAGAATCTTCAAAAGAACAGCATTTATTTGAAACTGAAAATACCTCGTAACATTATAGATGTTTTACTCTAATTTTTGAGCAATTTAATGCAAATCTGCTGAATAAAATCAATTAAGGCTTACTTTAAAAAAAACACCTGACCCCATTTACATGCACTTTAAACAGTTTGATTTTAGTCAGGCTAAAACAGTACTTTGTCCTTTAAAATGACAGACTTTTCAAACCTCTAGTCTGATATTTATTTATTTATTTTGTCGATCTAAAATACTAGAAGTGCAACTGTCAGCTTTGTCCGAAATGTATGTGCATTAGACTTGTGCCTCCAAAATACAGAGGCAATGCTCAATGTGTATCTAATCCTTCAAATATTCGATTACGCATTGTATTGTGTTCTAGGCCAGACAGATGAAAGACTGTAGTTCGACTACAAAAACAACTGTGCATGTAAATGTACTGAGTGATATCGACTTGCCTTAAAAGGATGCTTCACTGCTTTTTCTGTAAATAAAGCCGCTGTATCCCCCGAGCAGAGTGTTTTTTTAGAAAACAACTTGCTAACGTTTCGCTGCTAATGACCTGCAGCCGTAAGCTCTCTCTGGATCCATCCATCAACATGATCCATTCGCCAAACAAAAGGCCAGACTCTTAGGCTGCTGTATTCTGCTGCTTTCCTCTCCCTGTAGATCTGTACTTAACCTTTATCTCTCCTCTGCTGTCCTGCACAGCAGCCTGAGCACTAGCCACTGCAGAGAGACAGTTCTTTCCTCTCTCAGTTCACTTCCTATTGCAATTTCAGCAGTGACGCCTAGGAAAGAGCTTGCATAGCAGCTTTAGAGAGTTAGTACAAAAATCGTAGTTTGTTTAAATCATTTTCAATTAAACTGACCCTATCACAATTATGCATGATGTTGCTGTTAAGTGAGTTTGGATCTCTGGGCACGTTTTGCTGAGGTTTGACACTGAACTGGTTTGACTCTTCTGCCAGAGTGTCTTTATGGGAAAACTGCAGACGTAACTGTTTCTCCTGTGCTACGAATAGATCGGAAGAACATTCCATGTATTGAAAATCAGTCTGACTGGCACAGTCTGTTCCATATGCGAGTAAAATCGTAACCCTCTTATCTGCATTAAGAATGTTGTCAACAAAGTCTTTGATAACTCACTCGGCTCTACGTAAATAGAGAGGATTATTTCTTTAAGTGCCCACTTTCTCTCTCAACATTTTTATTTTTCTCTGAATCTTGCTTTGTGTTTATCCTACACCATCATTCATCATATCTCACTGTTTGTGGCAGCATAAATATTGAAAATCATAATTATAAATGTAGATAGCCACAAATGTAAAATAGTCTTTTTATTTATTACTATTTAGTTTAAATTTATTTTTATTTCAGCTTTAGTTTTAGTGTTCAGTTTTAGTTTCTGTTTATTTCCAGTTCCAGTAATTTTAGTGCTTTAGCTGAAACTGACAACATTTCTAATTTTCAGTTTAGCGGCCAATTTTACTAAACCGGACAAATTAGCGCAAGAGTGCAATTTCCAAAACAGTGCCGATGGGCGTGGAAATTTCTGCAGGTGATTTACTAACAATGCGCAAATTAAAGAACACAGACACAACATCTCATTTACAAATCGCCCATGCAATATACAAAGCACAACGCAAATTAGCGTACACGCGAATAAACAAAGAAATAAATGAGCCACAGTACGTTGAAAAGAACCAGAGGCTAAAAAATTAAGGGTCGCAAGAGGTTTTGATAGAGTTGGTATTGCGTGACTCCTAGTTGGGGGTTCCAAGTAATCTTTTATTTCCTGAAGCAAATTAAAAATAACATGGCTTGGCAAACAATATGTTCGGATAATGTGTGGAAAAATCCCCTCCCTTCTACCACGTGCTCTCTGTTCTCTGCGGTGCCTTCACCTCACAACAGTAATTGCAGCCATTTCAAACGCAAAATTGTTTAAGACATGCTTTTTTGGGCGTTAAATAATGGTGCAAATGCCAGTAATTTGATAAGCACAAACGTTAGTAAAATGCGTTGCGTGATTCATTTGAATACTCTCCTCCCATAAATTTTGCGTCTGAAAGAGAAACTCCTAGAAATGCATATTCAAAAAGTTCAGCCGCAAAAATAACCGTGTCCACGCCTTTTTAGCGCTAATTCGTCACTGCGCGTCTTTAGTAAATCTTGACAGTACTATTTTAACTCTAAAAGATGGTTTGCGTTAGTAAAACTGGTCCTAAGTTTTTCATTTAATATTTTTATTTTATTTTTATTTCAGCTTCATTTCAATTAACAAAAATGTTTTAATAGTTTTATTTTTTTAACTAAATTCAGTCTGCATTTCTCAGTATTTGTGAATTTTTGATGTGTTCCTCGTGCAAATGAACGAGAATTTTTTGGGGAAAAAGCTTCCCCATTATACAGTAGTTGCATGGAAAATAGAGCTGATACATTTATCATAAATACTCTGGTTGGATTCCTTAGAAAAAAGAGAAAGTCATGCAGATTTTGAATAGAGCCATGCATTAATGGTAAATATCATGATAAATAATGTTTTATAATATGGGGAAAAAATATTAATGATCATTATTGATGTTAGATTATTAATGATTTTGGCCATATAGCCCAGCCTAAGTTTTGAATGACATCACGGTAAATAATTAATAACAGAATTGCAATTTTTTTAGCTATCCCTTTAAAATGCTGTCAATGGAGGCTCAATATTTCTTTCATCCTTCCCTACTTTCTTTCCCCTTTTCCAGTGTAGAGATGTAGGAGATTAAATATTTAAGGTTGTGTGACTGCAGCTCTATTTTTAACCGGGCTCTTCTTCATTGACATGCACAGCACACAGGAAGCACTGCACCTCTTTCTCTGTACAGAGGGAATACCTTAGTGCTCCAGCCACCCATCCTGCCTTGAAGCATTATTCAAAGAATTTCAAACTACAACCCGACAGATACACACCCACACATACCCAGTCCGACATGCGCACACACTCACACACATCTGTCTGCATCACTGTGGCTGTCACTCAAGCTGTCACAGATATCAAGGAGCGCTTCACTCATGCACTAAATGGAACATGTGAAGACCCGGGTTAGGATTAGCTAGACTATTTCAAGCCTTGAGGTTCTGTTGCAGCAAGAAAAGTCCTCAGTCTCCATTATTAGCCTATATGTAACTCTCACCAACACAAAGGTGTTGGTGTCAGCTCAGCTAATGTCTCATCTGAATGAGGACCCTTGTCTCTATTGATCACTGTGGCTTGAACTAAAAGGCTCTGTGAAATTAAATGAAAGAGTTCTCTACAGGAATTCGTTAAGTCTGTCTCCTTTTAACACTTCTCTGAAGGAATGAATGGTGCCTTTTGGACTCGAATCCTGTTTCAAAGCTCCTGGGAGAGTAAGCAGGAGTTTGGATGTCTGAGTGAGTGTCATTTCTGAACCTCTGACATCATTATAGTGTTAAGGATTCGGGGTCAAAGACTCATGCTTCAGGCAGTAGGAAAGCAAGTGGGGGGCTTCACATCTTCCTGTGACTGTAATTATATGCATATAGAAGGTCAATAGGTCATTGAAAAACTCATTGACAGTAATCACTTACTGATATTAAATCATCCTTCAGGTTTGGTCTTTTTTTGGCTTTAGGGCTTCACATTATTGCTTCCTTGTGCACCGCTAAAAATACAAATGGTCAATCTTTCCTCTCTTTTTTTTTTTACACTCAACTCCGCAAATTCACATGCCATTACACTGTATGGATCCCAATTTGCTCTTTGATCACTTTCTGTGTGCTTAATACCCAAAGTGCTTCAGAATGACCTTCATGCCCTCGCTAACAAAACTGGGCCAGATTCCAATCTGCACTTCTCTGTAACGCTGTTAATGTGCAGTGCTGCAAAGGAGTGGAGACAAAGAGTCTGAATGTGTGTGTTTGTGTGTGTGAGAGAGACGGGAAATTTACAGCAATCCCCATAGAGGTCCAGCAGTATTTCTGAGGTTGATACCTGATTGTTATAGGGATGATGGGATTGGGATCATGTTGGTTCTGGCCACTTTCTTACTACCCATTTTAGTGACAAGTAACAATCAAACCGCAGTTTAATTTCTTATTTGACTAAACTATGCTGAATATTAACATGCTCTAGTGTATGTAGATTTCATTAAATGCTTTTAGAAGACATGCTGATTTATACTATACCAAAAATGGCATGATTTTGTCCTTCCCATGAACTTTTGAGAGGGAAGCAATCAGTTAATTAAATTTGAGTTGACATGTTCATGTGTGACAAAGACTGACAAGGTCTTGTGTCACATTAATGAGAGTGAAGACAATGCGCTGTCTTTGAGCACTAAGCTCAATTTGAAAATTTAAAAAACAATATAACTAATCATGTGCTAATATTAACATGCAAAAATGTAAAAATGAATAAAAATAAAATCTAGTTTTGAAATAAATTAATATTTATATAGCAAGGATGCATTAAATTGATCAAAAGTGACAGTGAAGACATTTCTAATGTTACAAAAGATTTCTGTTTCAAATAAATGCTGTTTTTTGAACTTTTCATAAATCAAAAAATCCTGCAAAAAATATGTATCACATCCTCTACAAAAAAATTAAGCAGCAACAATATCAATAATAATAAAAAATGTTTCTTGAGCACCAGATCAGCATATTAGAATGATTTCTGTACTAACGTGACTGAAGACTGGAGGAATGGCTGGAGAAAATTTAGCTTTGTCTCCACGGGAATAAGTTATATTTTAAAATGTATATAATATTTGTGTCTAATATTATTTTTGGTCAATTTAATGTACCCTTGCTATATAAATATTGTTTTATTT
The DNA here is from genome assembly GCA_034780575.1 of Labeobarbus marequensis. Classification (NCBI taxonomy): domain Eukaryota; kingdom Metazoa; phylum Chordata; class Actinopteri; order Cypriniformes; family Cyprinidae; genus Labeobarbus; species Labeobarbus marequensis. Next base: position 17,657,437 of record JAUZSZ010000114.1, on the reverse strand, counting down.
CTAACTAGATATTATTTTTGTACATTTATTTATTTTTTTATATTTTATTTTTCACTTTCACTGTCTCTCCTCACAGCCTCTCAAATGTATGTAATCCCACCTTTTTAGGGTTAAACCTATATTGTCAGTATAGAAAACACCAAATACAGTATGACAATAATAATAGTGTGTTTTTCCAGACAGCAATTTGTGCAGGAGCAGTGTTCATTCTTTATAAATCAATCATTTTGAGAGGAGTTTTAGAGCAGACGCATAAGTGAATTTCCTCCATTGATGGGATCAGATTTCTAATTCCAAAGATGCTTGCTGGCTTAAGTGTGTTATAGCATCAGTGTAATGAGAAGTGGGCATGATACAGCATAGAGCTGGGACAGGAAGCTGCTCTCTGCATAATGTGCTGGATAATAAATGCACACAATAATGTGAACGTTTTTTCAGGCCTCATTAGTCTGTTTGCCTGCGACTTTGTGTCGAGGTGCTGGCTGCAATCATTGTGTCCTTCATGCAAGGTCGTCCTTCATGCTGAACGCTTTTCCAGGCTCCAAATTGTCAAGTTTAGACCCCTCTCATTTGTCTCTCTAGTTTTCCTCCTCCTGTTTTGTCCGCCATTATTTCTCTCAGGCTCCACTAGTTCTCTTTCTCATTCCATCTCTATCTGTTTCTCTTTTCCTCTGTATTTCTCACCTCACCTCACTCTCGCTGCTGCAGATGCAGTTCCCATAGCAACTAGACGATCCATGTCTGTCTGATATTTAGTCCATTAGTTGGCCTGCCGGTTTAGAATACTAATGAGTGAAAGAGAGAGCGAGGATTCTCTAAATAGCTCCATTTGCCTACCCTTTCAAGGTAAAGGCTGCTATGAATTGCCTGTTGCAGTGATTATACTGAAATTTGTATGTAAATGAGTCACTTACAGTATCCCGCAGAGGGAAAACTCATTCCATCCTATCCGAGCGAAACGAAAAAGCGGTAATTCTGAATCTTTGATGTGCTTACATGCACAAGTCTACTCTCTGCATTTGTTTATTAGTTAAGTGTAAATTCAGGTTCCACTTTCCTTTTGATTTTTCCATAAGGAATATGGAACCTTTGATGCTACACTATCAATAGAAAATAAATATTTATTAAAGTATTTCTGTGTATTTACTCTACTGCTTAAAAGTGATGAGCCGATACATTTTTTAATGTTTTGAAAGAAGGCTCTTTTGTTCACCAAGTCTGCATTTATTTAATCAACAAAGAAGTAAAATCCGTACCTTGGTGAAAATATTATTACAATTAAAAATTAAAAAAGCTGTTTTCTGTTTTAATATATTTAAAATAATGTCACATGATCCTTTAAAAATCAGCTTGTTTGGTACACAAGAAATATTTATTATGATTATTATTATTATTATTATTATCAATGTTTAAAACAGTTTTGCTGCTTAATATTTTTGTGGAAACTGTGCTACTTTTTACAGGATACACTTTACTTAAAAGCTTGTATGTATAATGCATTATAAAAGTAGTTTTAATGCATTAATTATGCCTTGTAATGCACCTTATAATGCATTGTACAGTCT
>JAUZSZ010000114.1:17617483-17627537 GCA_034780575.1 Labeobarbus marequensis | reverse complement strand
CTGTCCAAAAATATAGACTTAACCCAATCCCTACCCCTAAACCTAACCCTACCCATAATTTATTCCTAAAATCAGTGGGAAATGATAGCTCATTAACAAGGGTGTAGAAGCACCTAACCCTGATCGTAAGCCTTAAACAGATATTTCCTGAAAAGTTATCTCTGGATCCTGATTGGTTGATTGTAATGTCGTTCCAGGATCAACAAGAATGTTGATCCAGGAACATGTTGTACTTGGTGAAATCACGCTCACCGTATGAGCATGCACAACAATAACGCTTTCCATATAGTGTCAGTACAAATATTTAGTTAATTTTGCATAATATTCTATAAAATCATGTTTTATATATTCAATTATACATATAACATGTACTTATATGTAATTAGAAATATATTGAAAACATTGTTTACATATGGATATACTTAGCTGACTACTAGTCATGTGAAGCAAAACATACTCCATTTCAACTCACCTGAGATTGCATTGAGAGCAAAGCCAAAATGAACAGAAATCATAGCCCCAATCAGGTCAGAATGAGAAGTAGAGAGAGAGGAATTCAAGTTATTCTATCCATTTAATTCGTTTAATCTTATGGGTAGAATGATAAACAACCACTAACACAGCACTGCATAGAAACCACATCGGTGCCTTGATGTTGACACACAATGACTCAAATGAGGTCGAAACTGCCTTCAGAAAATAAGCCATCAACACTTGCTAATACAGATGGAAACTGTACAATCTGTATGATACAGTCTGAGCAACACCAGCACAGATATTACATTTCTGGGCAATTAACCTAGCTGGATGATTAAACCCAGACCACAGAAATGGAGCCCAAACCACAAACACGTTCAGCAAAACTCCGGACTAATTGTTCAGTAATTTGGCCGGTACACCGTAATCCACTTCTGTGACAACAAAAAGGGAATGCAGAATGTAAAATGCAAACGCGTGAGGTTTAAGGACCACTAATAAACTTCCGACACTGTAGAAGATCCCCTGATTCTACAGTGCTAACAATAACCTATTGCATCTAGGTGGAAACTATTAATTAAGGCAGACTAAACAGCTTTCTAAGCATACAAAAAGACATAAACTTTGACAGCGAGAGGTATGGAAAAACATGGTCAGACTTGTCAGAAATAATCAGCGGCGCAGAGACACTCCCAACCTTTCTCGTAGTAACACACCTATCTTTCTGCACATTCTTGTCCTTTTGTGAATGTGTATGGCAGATTGAACTACACAACACAGGAAGGGAAAGTCATATGACTTGCGTTCAGTCCTCAAGGGGTTTGGAGTGTGCTTGAAGCACGTTTGGTTCCTGTATTGTTCCTTTTTTTGCTACTCCGGAAACAATTACCTTTTCCTTTATGCCTTTCATGACGGTGCGGCCTTAGAACAAACTCTGTTGTTGATTGATGGGACCGGTATTCATTGGCTTGCTCTTCCGGAGGCCTCTGTTTGTCCAACTGTTATTTAACTGTAATTGGTTGCGTATTTCCCTCTATTGTACGATTAAAGACGAACTGAAGAAAGAAAAAAAAACCGAGCCTGCTCCCACTCAAGTCCTGTTAGAAAGCCAACACATGTGGATCAGGTTTTTTTAACATACACACTTAGGAAACTCTATAGCATGACCAGTGGACGATCGAGTCTCACTAAATTTTCAGGATATGAATAGCAAACAGATAAAATGCTAAGGGGAACTGAAGTAAGCAGTGCAAAAGATTAAGCTGTGCATGCTGAAAGAAGAAAGAGCCATGCAAAAAAAATGCTGAAAAAAAGACAGAAGAGCTCTCCAACTAGATAATCCAAATTATTATGGATTATACATGTATGCATTTGGAAGACAATTTTATTTAGAGCACCTTCCAGTGCATTCAAGCTCATTTTGATTATACTTCTCATTTTATGTTAATTGTTCTTTTTTAATTATTATTATTACTTTGATGTTGCTACCATCATGTTTTACCAGTAGTGCTACGAAGAAAAGACAAACCAGCCAGTTTCAATCAATTTTAGTTCAATCAATTGATTTTGTCGACATTTAAAAACAGCTTTATAATTCAAAGGTTAAGAAAGCTTTTCTCATGGCACTACGATAAATTTTGTCCACTCTGGCAGCGGGGAACTTGATGCAAGCTCAACCTCTTTAAACACTTGACATGCTTTCATTCTCTTTATTCTTCAGGTCCAGTACATCTGTTCTTTACCACCAACACCACCTCCTGCTCCTCTGATTTGCTCTTTGACCTTTCACCCCTCACCCTGCCAACCGGCCCCCTGCCGTCCACAAGTTACCGACCCTCCACAAATCCACAACCTGTTGACATCCTGCAAATTCCAGATTTTTCTTCTTGGGAAAGGTCAGAGCAGCATCCTACTCTGGCACAATAAACATAGTCTTTTCCCCATGTGTTTAAAGTGGAATAATATATGAAACACATGCAGGGGAAAAAAAACCCTCAAACTCCATTTCTCGAGGTGTGACTGTATCGGTTCTCCTGTGTTTTGATGGGAAGGCTATTGAAAAGTGTGCTGTGAGTGGCGGTTATTATCAAACGTCCCGTCAGGAGTGATGGATACGGACTGTCTCGCACTTCCCGTCTGCTCCATCAAGTCTCATTTGCGCCTCCGCTAGAACAGATAATTAGGCTCTCGACCAAACTGTGACAGGATCCAGTCTGTCCAATTCTCACACTATCATCCTTCTGTCTCCGCCCGCTTGGCGACATGGAATCGAGACCGCTGTGCGCTTCACTGAGTGCTCGGGGTCAGTCGGATGAGATGCATCTGCGACGAGACAATGATGAAATGGCTCTCTGATAACAGACATATACACCCTATTTCCACTTGTCCAACATTTCCCAACCAGGGAGCTGTAAACCCCCAAGTGTTCATAAAGGTACTAGTATATTTGCCAAATGTAGTTTCATAAAAATTAAATGATTATCAAAAATCTCATCTAATTTTCTTAAGCGTTTTTGTTCACACACACGTCGTAGTTGATGCCAAATGATGCCAAATCTTGACAAAATAGGCATTTTTGCTTTTTTTCAGTTTTTGCTCATGCAAAAGTCTTCATTGATGCCAAATGTAATTAAATAAAATGCAAAATTACTCATTTTATTAAATTAAAATTTAATACATTACTTGAAATCACAGAACCTGATTCATTTTTGCAATTTTTATAAGCTACTTTTTGCTCATGCAAAAGTTAACATGGATGCCAATTGTAATTTTATAAAAATGCATAATTCTTACATTTAAATTAAAACATCAAAAAATATCCTTTTTGCAGTCACTGTTGATGCCAAATATATTTTAATAACAATGCTAGAAGCAAGTCTTATTAAATTAAACCATAAAAAAATTTGCTAAAAATTCTAATTTGCTTTCATTAATCTTATGGGCAAAATATTTATTATAGTCAATGAAAATGTAAAACATTACTTAAAATCACACAAAGTACTTCAATCTGACAAAAAACTACAGTCAGAAGAGTTTTTGCACATGCAAAAGTTGTCATCATGATATTCGGCTGAATTGCTACGCTGTTGCAAAGCTATTTTAGATGGTTGATATGGTGTTGCTAGGTGGGTGCTTCCAGATTCACCTTGAAGTCTTGATGACATTGTGGACCCTAGATATTCCTCAGGTTCTCCTTACAATTCTAATAGCAAAAAGTATTAGCACACCTGCCCTCAATAAGCACACAACTCATTTCTACAGGACAAAAAGTGTGGGACGAGTCACACTTCAAATTTTAGTAGTTAGGGTTAGGGGCTTGTTTAAACATAGTGATGCTTACTTTAGCAAGTACTGATAATTAGATTGCAGGGGTTGAGCAGACAACCCAGCTGCCCCACACAAGTAAACTCTACACAAGCTGCGCATTTGCCCTGTTCTCCTGTCACGTTCCCCTCCTTCCTTATTTTCTCACCCTTCCCATTTTCTACTCCAGTTAAATCCCAACACTCTTCCGTAGCCGCTCCTTTTCTTTCCTAATCTCAATCACCTTTCAAATTGTAATTCTGCAAGCTTTATTGTCATGACAATGGCATGCCCAGCCAAAAGCACAGGCCTCTCCGGGGCGCCCACGGCAACACAAGCATCCGGGCAAATCTCATTGGCCAACTTTCCCTCCAAAACCTCTGGAGTCACATATAAACACAGGAATTTGGTAGGGGATTTGAGCAAATTGCTAACTTTAAAATTTAGCACGTAACCTGCTCTGTGCCGTTTGTGCTACAGGCATGAATTATGCATCAAATCATGCAGCTTCTTGAGGAGAGGTGTGCTAGTTAGTTTCTAAGTGATTTAAGTGAAAAAAATGGGGAGGAAAAAATTGTACTGACTTAAAAGTAACCTTTTATGACTTGAAACCACCTAGCAAGCACCCGAAATACTCAGGCAACCACCTAATACTGTGCTAAATAAATAAATAAATATATATATATATATATATATATATATATATATATACACTTTTTTATTATTATCAAATTGGTGCTTTTCTGGCACATTTTAATATATACATTTTAATACAGTCTTTTTAAAATAGCAATGATATAAGTGTGTATTTTGATTAGCATCACATTAGCATGACTGTTTTTATACTGCAGAATGCACGGTGTATGCAGTATAATTGTGCAAAATATAGTCTCTTCAGAATAAAAGATGCATTAAATTATAATACTAGTAAATTTTACCTCTATGACATTGATCTATTTGTTTCTTGTCTTTGTTATGTTACGTTTTAGTCAATTTATCCGTTTTTTTATCAACACAAATAAAGGGTTATACCTGTAGTAGTGCCCTAACAACATAATACTACATGCTTGCCTGGCAATTAGGCCTTTTGTTTTCATAAAAATAATCTTAAATTATTAATGCTAGATGATTTGACAATGGGTTTTCTCAGGTGTAAAATAATTATCTTAGGTCAAAAATGTCCATATTGTTGATATTTATGTAATGTGTTCTACACGTGAATTTTTAAATTTGACAATAGCACTGATTTTTTTTTATTATTTTTTATATATATATGTCGAAAACAGGTCTTATAAAGGTATTGCGTCGTAGATTGAAGTAAGAGGCATACATTCTTTATTCCTTAACACACACTCACAATAATAATCAAATCGTTCTTTTTAAACTGTACGTTTTTCTACAATATAAGCAATAGATTTGCTGGGTAGATCTGCCACTCTTACAATATCATAATTTACACCCCACGTTTATAAAGAAATTACAGCAAACTCAAACCCGCCAATGGACATAAATAAAGACATCGCCATGATTGCAGATTCCACTGTCTACTGCCCTCTTAATACTGACTCCATTGTATCACCGTAAATTTGCATTTAATAGTACATTTAATATTCTCATTCCTCATTCTCATTCGATGCATGTTTGTAGATGATTTAACAAAACACAAAACAAACAAAAACCATCTGTTTTGCTGCTATAACGTTGGCGATTTGTGCGTTGCTCAAATATATCGGCCACTGTCCAAGGTTCTGAAAATGTGTGATCCTCCCTGCGATGTTTACATGAGCACGTTAGATTACTGACACTCATTTTCATCATCCCGTCAATGAAATTAGAATATAGAAAGACAAATAAATCAACAAAATAAATGTTAACCAAACCAGCTTGCAATTCCCATATGGATACTGTAATATATTTAAAATACGACCAACAATCAAGCAAATATAAGATCTATGAATACAAAAGCTTCGATGAAAAACAGCTCACTTACAGGAATCTGCTCTCCTCCTCGATGCTTTGGCAAAACAAGAGCTGCAGTAATGGCTGTCTGGGGTTATCCTTGATAAACTGCGCATCAAGGAGATGCAAAATCAGCCACCCCAAGAAAAAAATAGAATATTAAGATTGTCAGGAAGCCTAAATTCCAATGGAATAGTAGGCTTTTAATCAAACAAAACAATCTTCACGTCTTGTCGGAGGTCCCTGTAGGCGCTCCAGTGGTCTGGGGATGCTGGATGTCTCCTTTGGTTGGTGATGCTGAGAACTGTGAAGCTGTGCTATTGGTCCACACCAGCAGATACGGGATTTAGGTTGATGTTGTGCTGTCAGAGCCCCGCGCACTGCGTACTGCTGTCAGAAAACCTGTGCTAGAGCGCCTCCCTGCGTGCTCTGTCCTTAATTCTGGATGTTGCTCCACTGCCCCGCTTTAGTGCACTTGGCAATCACAACAAACTTTTAGACTTGGAGGTCATTTAGGTTAAAGTTAAAAATAATTAGAAAGGAACAAAATAAAGAAATGTCTATTTATAATTCTATGCATTTAAACACATTACTAGCTAGGATCTCGTTTGTCTAAATTATTTCATATCGTCCTCAAGGTAAATAAACATAATTTAATGTAGGTTAATATTTTTTGTAAATAAAATGTATATAATTATATGGAACTAATATTTAAGCTTATATAACGGTCTCTTGTAACACTGTTGCTAAGGACTGAGACACGTTTCAAAATCCAAAAAATTGATGGTTTATTGATTGAATGGGCATATACTATTTGGTATTTCTTTCTGGATTTGATCACTATTTTTTATATTTTTGCTTCACCATGTAGAAAAGTCACCGTAGGAACAGCACGTTTTAGCCTATTTTATGAACCGTTTTTGTTAGGAACTTTTTTTTAAGAAATCAAAGAATCTTGATACCCAGCTAACATTCCCATTTATGAAAATGTTAGTTTTAAATGTTCTCTAAACGTTCAAAACGTCCATTTTTAATGTGACCGTTAAAGACAACATTAAGGGGAACGTTCCATTTTATTATTTTGCAAATATTATGGGAACGTTACTTTTGAATGTTTCTCTAACCACAGACTATACCACAGAAATCCATTATTTCAAAAATGTTTCAGATGTCTTGTGTTTCATAATGTCTTCATACAAAAGACCAGCTAACTTTGAACGTTCTATTAGTGTTACTGGAAGAATGTTTGTTCATAACTTTGAGAGAACTTTGCTAGAACGTTAGCCAAAGGTACTTGTAAAGCTGGGTAGGCCTTTTTAAAAAATTTTAATTCAGCAGAATCAGTGAATTACACCCGTATAAACAACAAAAGGCAAGATGGACAATGACATAGAAGGATAATACACTAGGCTACCTTATTTATAGCAGCATTTTACAGGAGTTTTCAGCATCGGGGTCTCTGTCACCACCTACTGACAATTAAAATAAATAAATAATTAAGAAAACTGTACGAATTCTCTGAGCAGAATAGTAGCCTAAATTAAGTTATAATCTTAATATAATAGCAATAACAACAGAATAGAGAATAATAATACAATATTTTAGATATAAATGTTTTAGCTGCTCAATCGTGCACTAGAACAGTAAAAGCGAAAAATACTACAAAACCCAAACTGCCACCGCACGCACGTACGTATTAACTCACTTCCGGCTCGACTCGCAAGTGCTTGTGGGTAGTGAGATTTTTTGAATAGGGAAGATGGCAGCCGCGGCAGTGGTGGAGTTTCAGAGAGCTCAGTCTCTCGTCAGCACAGACAGAAACGCTTCTATTGACATTTTACATTCAATAGGTAAAACTATCTTCAAATCCTTTCTTAAAACTTTACTTTTCACTCTGTATGGCTACTTTAGTGCTTCAGTATTAGGAAGGCTGGGGAACCATGAGCCGCTGCTGACTCACTGTACTGTGTGTGTGCGCGTCTCAAAACCCAGTGAGTTACCTCCATAGGCAGCATATTTGGACCTTATTGTCGTGTTCGGAAGTTCGAATCGAGCATACAACTAAGACAGCTTTTTGGGCTTCTTGGGCGTGCTTGAACATTTGAATCGAACGTTCGAACGCACTTCCGATTCGCTAAAAACTGTCTAGGTAGGCAGCTCACTACGTTTTGAGACATAGCCAGTGTGTATGGAGAGTTAGCCTGCAATATTAGCCACCCTTCCAGGCTAAGGCGCATTTTATCACGCATAGTTGGGAATTATTTTAAATTTGTATGAATTATATCCCCACTGATGACATTTTATTTTGAGATTGGCATGTTTTGACAACCTAACTTGATTGACTTGTTTCATACCAACCCTAAAGCAAGCTTTGACATTTCTGTTTTTGCTGTCGTGACATTGGCTGAGATTTTTTTTTTTTTCTCTGATTGGCTGGTGAAATCATAATTATTTTTTATTAAATAAATGGGCTTGTTCATTAGGACATAACAACACGCCGTCTTAGATTAAATAGTTTGGTAGAGTTAAAGCGGTTGTTTTTGGACTAGTTAGAACTTGTGCCGATTATTTGCCAACCTCTGTCTGTTTTTGCCGTCTCCAAGACCTGTTGAGTTTCATGTCTTCTTTTTTTTCCCCATCATTTTCTTATGAGTAACATAATAAATTGGTGTCAGATTAGGTTAAATAAGATAATTAAGCGTAGGATTTGGTTATTATTACGTAAGTTATTCTTAAAGGTGAATTTTATTTTTAGACTTTAAAACATTCAACCCAGATAAATACGCAGAGACAGCTATAAGCAAGCAATTTGTAGGTTGATTTATACGAAAAACACTGGCGTTGTCAAAACATTACTTTTATTTTGAGCAGCCTGACAAGCACAACACGGCAACAATGGCTCAGCGAATGGCAGGAGTTTGGGGGCGGGATTATGTATTGTTCTACCAATGGCTGATTGGGGGAGTGTTCAGGGAAGGCTGTTAAAAGTCATTAGAAGAGTCAGCAGAAATTACACACTTCATCTATAAAGGTACATTCATTAATTAGCTTTTCCCCCTTCTCAGTTAAACAGCTATTTTGATAAATATCATTCAAATAGTTTACACTAATTGACATGAGATTAAGACAATTTTTCGTAAATGTTTTTTTTTGTTTGTGTGTCACTTGTTTCATGGATATGCTACTCACAAATGTGTTTTGTTTACATCAGTTATACAAATAGTCGTTACCTAATACACTTGATGTATTTTGTTCTATCGTTTTGAAAAGACTATGTAATTCAAATTTTTGTGTTATATTAATAATTGTGTATTTAATATTGAATAATTTGAATTCTAATATTTAGAATATTATAAAATATTTAGGTCAATTAATTTATATTGATGGGAGAGTTTCTAAAAGGTTGTTGGCCTTAGTCACTACTTAACTTTTTGTTCTCACTTTGTCTGGCTTTTTCAGTGAGACGAGATGTCCAGGAAGATGATGAAGAGGCGGTTCGTGTCAAGGAGCAGAGCATCCTGGAGTTGGGCTCTCTCCTGGCTAAGACGGGACAAGCTGCAGGTTGGAATCAACATACTGGGAGGGATGCTGTTCCTGCTATAGAAATGTTTTACTTTGTTGTGACACATCATGATTATCATTGCTTGTTACTTTAGAGCTTGGTGGCCTGCTGAAATTTGTAAGGCCTTTCCTGATCTCCATAAGCAAGGCAAAGGCAGCGCGGTTGGTGCGCTCGCTCCTGGATCTATTTCTGGACATGGAAGCTGCCACGGGCCAGGAGGTTGAGCTATGCCTGGAATGCATCGAATGGGCTAAAGCTGAGAAAAGAACCTTCCTCAGACAAGCCCTGGAGGTAAATAAATTTACATAAACAGCTTTGGACTGTCATGTTAATCAGCCAATAATTAATCATGGACCAGTAATTAATATAAAATGCGTAGTTCAAACTCTAAGATCTGAGTGGATGCCATAAAAGAACCTACTTATGCTGAACTGAATGGACATCAAGTGAATTGTATATTACTACGCCAAATTAATACAAAACCTTAAAACGGTTAACGGGCTCTTTTATAAAAGCAACAAGTCACTCCATCTTACATTGTTTTGCCACAGCTTTTCATTGTCTAATAATAAAACAAAGTAAATCTGTAATTTTTGTCCTTTTGTGGCTTGCTACTTTTATTATGCCATTATTAATAATAGGCAGTGTATATATATATTATATATATTAATACATTAGAATTAGTAGCAGTAGACAGCAGTATAATTGATCATTATTCCTTCTCTTTTTTTCATCAGGCTCGACTCATTTCAC
>JAUZSZ010000114.1:17482297-17492647 GCA_034780575.1 Labeobarbus marequensis | reverse complement strand
CTTGATGTTGAATAAAGCAAATCTGCAGGACCGGGCAGTTTTAGCAATGTGGTCTGAGAAAGTCAGCTGATCATCAAATATAACTCCAAGGATTCTGGCTGTTTTTGAAGGAGTTATGGTAGATGTTCCTAACTGGATAGTGAAATTGTGATGAAACGATGGGTTTGATGGAACCACAAGCAGTTCTGTCTTGGCAAGATTGAGTTGAACGTGATGGTCATTCATCGAGCAAGAAATGTCTGTTAGACAAGATGAGATGTGAGCAGCTATAATCGGATCATTAGGATGGAATGAGAGGTAGAGTTGAGTGTCATCAGCATAGCAGTGGTATAAAAAGCCATGTTTCTGAAAGACAAAACCTAATGATGCCATGTAGACAGAGAAGAGAAGTGGTCCAAGAACTGACCCCTGTGGCACCCCAGTAGTTAGATGTTGCAACTTGGACACCTCACCTCTCCAAGATACCTTGAAGGACCTATCTGAGAAGTAAGACTCAAACCACTGGAGTGCGGTTCCTGAGACGCCATTTGCCAATAGGGTTGACAGGAGGATCTGGTGGTTAACCATTTCAAAAACAGCAGACAGATCCAGCAAGATAATTATTGAAGATTTGGAATCCGCTCTTGCCAGTCTTAGGGCTTCAACAACTGAGAGCAAGGCCGTCTCGGTTGAATGTCCACTTCTGAAACCAGACTGGTTGCTGTTGAGGCGGAGGTTGTTCTGTGTGAGAAAGACAGAAACTTGGTTGAACACAGCTCATTCAAGTGTTTATGCAATGAAAGGAAGAAGGGACACCGGTCCGTAGTTCTCTAAAAGAGATGGGTTAAGGGTGGATTTCGAGTAGTGGGTACGAGCCTAGTAGTAAATAATATGAGCCTGTCTAAATGCTGAGGGAAAAAGGGATGTGTTAATGATGTGAGTGAGTGCAGGTACAACTGCAGGAGAAATGGCTTGAAGGAGATAAGATGGAATAGGATCAAGCAGACAAGTAGTAGAGGATGATTAGAAATGATGAGTTTGGAGACTTCTGCCTCAGAGAGTAAAGAGAAGGATGTGAATGAGTGTATATTTGCTGGTAAAATGTGCTTGACAGATTGTGGTATGGAAAATTGTGCACTGATGGTTTTAATTTTATTAGTGAAGAACGTGGCAAAGTCGTCAGTGGTTAGAGCTGATGAAGGAGGGAGAGGAGAAGGACAAAGGAGCAAGGAAAATGTTTTAAAGAGCATGCGAGAGTTAGACTAATTGTTAATTTTTTTATGATAGTATGTCCTTTTAGCAGTGGAGACGTTAGAAGAGAAGGAAGAGAGGATTGACTGATACACATTAAGGTCAGGAGGATTTTTTGATTTGCGCCACACCCTTTCAGCAGCCCTGAATGTAGAACAGCCAAGGGGCAGAAGGGGTGGTATGGGCTGGGCTGGGCTGGCCTGGAAGACAAGGGGCAGACAGTGTCTAAACAAGATGTAAGAGTGGAGCAGAAAGTATCAGTAACATTGTTATCATCAAGAGATGCTAACTGTTTAGGGGAAGGAAGCGAAGATGAAAACAGCAGATGAGGGAGAGGGTGAGCGTAGGTTACATCAAAGATGACATGTGGAGGGGTATGTGTTGTGTCAGAAACCATGTTGAGGTTAAGAGTGAGGAGGAACTAATCCGAGGTGTGCAGTGGAGTAGCCAGTACATGATCAGTGGAGCAGTGTCGTGTGTAAATAAGGTCTAGTTGGTTGCCTGATTTGTGAGTAGCCTTAGTTGACACTCTCTTGAGATCAAAAGAGGCAAACAGAGTGTGAAAGTCTGCAGCTTGAGGTTTATCTATGTGGATGTTGAAGTCTCCAAGCATTACTAGGGGAATACCATCCTCAGGAAAGGTTGAGAGCAGCACATCTAATTCATCCAAGAAGTTATCTTGTGGTCCTGGGAGTCGATAAACAACTATAACATGGATTTTAAAAGGATGGGTAATAGTGACTGAATGTGATTCAAAGGAGCTGTTAATACCCAGTAAAGGTAAAGGAATAAATTTCCAATCGTTAGAGATAAGCAGACCAGTACCTCCACCCTCTTCCAGTCAGACGGGGAGCGTGGGAAAACGAAAACTTATTGGAGAGTGCTGCAGGAGTAGCAGTGTCCTCTGGTTTGATCCACGTCTCTGTCAGGGCCATAAGGTTTAGTCTTGAATGACTAGAAATAGATGTAATGAAATCTGCTTTGTTTACTGCAGACTGACAATTCCAGAGACCAACAGAAAAAGAAAGTAGTGTATTAGCAGACATAGGCAAACTGCACAGGTTGTAATGGATTGCGCTGCCTATAGTTTGTGATGCATGGTATACTAACCTTTTTTTATACCTGTTTGACTAAATGGAAATTGAATTCAGCTGAACACACTTTACTATTCATCACGACAAAGGGCTAAGAAAGCAGACGACACTGACAAGTTATGCCATACAGTATGAGACCAAACGCGACTTCAGCACGTCTCAACACAGTAAACAAAACAAGCATTTCCTAGCAATGACAACTGCGCTAAACACTAATGAGACAAGAAATAAATACACTTACGAGCTGTTTTTAACTTCCGTTGATTTACTGCTTCTCTCAAAAAGTATTTCTTTACACTGTCTTTGGCTAGGGCTTGAACACACTTTACTGTTTATCACAACAAAGTTACATTAATAACTACAGTTTTTGTCATGTAATTTGGAATCAATAGCGGACTACAATTTGTCTGTAATCTAGCCAGCGCTGGTAGCATGATAATTGGTCAAACAATTAGCTATTTCTGAAAGTATAGTTGTGGTCAGTGTTGATGATGTCTTCATTAAAATTCTACTTGGATATGGGTTTCATCCTGTCAGTTTTTTTCTTTCTTAGTGTGGATACATTGGTATCATTATTAGGCTTATTGCTGTATGGTGCATGAACTCTTGAGCTAGCCATCCCACTGACAGTACAAAAGAAAATAGGAAATACCTGTCTTCTAAGATGTCAGAACGAACACTCACAGGCGTTCAATTACTGTAAGAAAACCAACCACTAAGCTCCAAATTTCAAGCTCAGAGATCTATTTTTTCCAGCCACTATAACTTTCACTTCAAGTTGTTTTATAGAGCTCTGCCAGAGTTTGGATGTTCTGGCCACTAATAGATTGTTTGTACCCAAGCAATACTTCAGGACGTCAGTGGTGGCACTCTACCATGAAGCCCATACCAATTAAAACTTCCACAGAGAATTTGGTCTAAGACCAAAAGTGCAGGAAATTCAAAGCTTCTTTCCAAGTCATGGCTCTTCGGATGCTTCCCTCTGAGACTCTGAAGTAAAAATACAAGGTTTCTTCTGACATTTGAAAGCTGACAATAACATATTTGTTCTAATTAAATCAGGCATCTCTACAGGAACATAGATTATGCTTTCTCATGAGGATGCACTCATTTGATATTTATTCATCTTTAAGATGACAAATGCACACCGAGGAAACAATGACCCTGACTTCATTTTCACCTGACATTAACACGCGTGTGATCAGAATGCTTTCAGATAGCACTTGACCACATTAAATGTCAGGTGTACAAACATCCACATGCATCCTGTTTGTGAGCAGATCACTGAAACCACATTCAGAGATGGTCAGAGATGGATTCTGACCGCATTTGAAGGTGCAAATGCTAATGTATTAGCCACATGTATCTACATAAGTAGGTCTAATCACTATGACACACTGAGTTGCAAATATTCTGTCATGCTCTACTTTTGTATCCCAGTAAAATGTTGTAATGCTTAATGTAACTCTAATATCACAAGAACTTAAGTTGCAAAAGCTCTTTTAGTCTATCCAAGCTCTGCGTTGCATAGCATCTTTTTATGTGGGAATCCAAAGTAGAATGAACACAGTAGACCATATGCAGTATCTTATTTTTACCTGTCAAAATGATAGAAAATATAATTTAATCATCCTCCAGTGTTTTTCAAATTCACAATAAATATGGAACATGTCTCTGATGTAACATGTAAGTGCTGTTTTCCATTTTCAATAGATAAGTGCAAGACTGATTACACTGGAGACACATTTAATGCAAGGTGTAAATGCAATCTAGCTAAAGAATATTCTGTTTGGATATGAAACACATTTTAATGGTTTGTGTAAAGGGGCCTGTTGGTAATAGTCACAAGTACTTAGCACATAAATGCCATATAAGAGGGAATAGGTAATTTTCTGCTTGTTTTTTTTTTTTCTCTCGAAAATGATGTTGTTTCTTTTGGAGTTAATCCCATTTCTTTGTAGGCACAGAGGCCATATATCTGACTCTGTCTTTTCATACCATTCAGTGCAGCAGCCAAGGTTAAACCCTCATTGTGAACCATGTCAGTCCCAAAAGTTATCTATGTGCTTTCCCTCGTATATACTTGAAGATTGAGTGCTGTGGGTTTATTCTGACTCTTAGAGCACTGTTACACATTGCACCAAAGTGTACAAACTCAACATGCAATAGAAGCCATCTGTCAACACAAGAAAATGGTAGAATTTTCAGGAACGAAGGCTTTATTTTTAAAGTCTGGGCAAAGCTATAGCGGTAAGTTGTTCTTTTATGTTCATGATTGCCTTGAAAGTGCTGCCCTCTGCTTTTTGCTTTTTAGCAAGAAGGTCATTTTGTTGGATTAAAGATACATTTTTCAGTTTTTCCAGAATTATTTGGCCTAAAAGCATCAGCTCTTGTTATGAGGTACATAAACACACATTAATTCACTATTTCTGGGTGGCATTATGTGGTGAGAGACAGAAAACGAATACAAAAAAGCCTGTGCCTAGCTCTATTAAACTTTAAAATGTAGTTACGAGCTACCATGGCTCTTGATTGTGAGCACAGCCGTATCCTTTTAAGGGTGTTCAAAAGAAAGCACAAAGTGGAAATATATCTAGTGGACTGAAGTGATCCGAGGTGAACTTCTTTGAATTCAAAGTAAACTTCACACTTTTATGTGATTATTTCAGAGAAAGCGTTTGAACCCATGAGATGAACTCTGTGCACGGCTTGTCACGCTCACATATGTATCAGCATGAAGATGCATCAGCATTTGCACCGAATCCATTAATACGTTATGTGTTAGGAGTTGTGTTACCTTCTGTGCTGCCCAATTCTCATTTTAATCTTTGGCCCAGAGGAAATGTGTAAAATCCTTTCGTATGAGACAGTTTGTTTCATATTACTGATTTGCTCTGCTGCCTCTCTCATTATTCATTATGCTAATACAACAACATGAGACCAGTCCACTAGTCATCTGAAAATAATACATCTCTTTGCTCTTTTAATATAAACTCATTTGGGTTCCAGATGGCTCTGTCATGCCTTTTTAAAGAGTAAATTACCGGAGAAGACTTTCACTATCTCTTTCTTTGCTCTAGTTGAGCCTGAAAATCCAATGAGAAGTAGACACCGAGCTGGTGAACAGGTAAAATACCCAAGTAAAGCGGACACTCATCCAAAATGGAAATAAAAATAAAATATAAGCTGGCTGTGATTTTCTTCTCACTATCGCTTGCAGGTGTTGTTTCAAATGTTCTGAATTTTCTAGGAATTATAAGGCGGCTCTAGCTGATCGGATACAGATGTGCGGAATCATCAAGTAAATCTATTATACAATACCTGTTCCTCACTATTGCAGATCTTAAAATGACCACCCACCCACTTCATGTCCTTTCCATCATACATTTGGTCTCCCGTCATACATTTGGTCTCGCTTTTAGGGCACAAGTGTGCAAGAAATGTCTTTTTAATAGTGAATTAATCTTAGTCTTGGCAGGAGTTTCTCACACAGAGAACTAGCATGAGCTGACTTGAATATGTCCTTTTTGTTCTCGGGTCCCAGCTGGGACCTACCTTTGGCCTCTGCTCGGTCCAGCTTTAATGAGGCAGAGAACATTATCTGTCACTGTCCTTTATTCTAAACTGGCAAGTAAGCACGCTTTGATTTGTTCACAGATTTTCCCCAGGTGCATTTCATTTCTTAGTATTACCATTGATGATAAAAGTATCTGCTCAAGTGGTGGTTCTCATTACATTGAGATGGAAATTTAGTATCACTAAATAGCTCGCTGCTTCTTTTTGTTGGTGATTTACTTGTCTACAGCCGAACCGAACACAAGATTCATGCTGATTGATAATGGCAAATTTTAAGGCTGCTCTGATGAGGCTTTTCATATTCCAGAGCTAGTATATTATGTATTCTACAATGGGAAAGAAAAAAAAAATTGAGGACATTTTTAACTTTAACTTTGGGATTTTTTTTTTTACTAATATAAGCTCAATTATATTGAATAGACTCCAATATATTCCATAAGTTAATGGTTTTGCATAAATGGAAAGACCTGTTAGTATTTGTCATTCATCTATGTTTTAGCACAAATAGGAAGTTACTTGTGACTGCACTGACATCAGTGCAGCTATTATTCACTGAGTGAAGCAATATACATTGTAATCTTAATATATGTAGTGGGCAGTCGTGGCCTATGGTTAGAGAGTCGGACTAGTAACCCAAAGGGTTATGCATTCCGGCAATCCAGCAGGAATTGTAGGTGGAGGGAGTGAATGTACAGCGCTCTCTTCCACCTTCAATACCATGACTGAGGTGCCCTTGAGCAAGGCTCCATTTCAACTGCTCAACTGCCCAACTGCTCACCAGGCGCCGCAGCATAAATGGCTGCCCTCTGCTCCGGGTGTTTGTTCACTGCTGTGTGTGTGCACTTAGGATGGGTTAAAAGCAGAACACAAATTTCGAGTATGGGTAACCATGACACTAAAGTTTCACTAAAGGTATGTAGCCCTACACAACCCAAACATAAGCTCTTCTCTTCTACACAATGGTATCTACAAAAATGTCATCATAACAGAAATTATTTTAAATGTCAAACATAACTGAACATTACTGTCCTTCACTCAAAAACAATAAATAGCACTTCATTTTAAAGTTTACTCTTCTGATCCAGCCCTGTGCAAAGCATGCTGGGAATTAAAAATCTATTAACCAGTTTCAGTTAATGCAGTAAAAATTATTCATGTAGTCCCACCATAAATTAAGTAAACTTCAGTTATACAGTAAATATATTTGAGTAGATTGAACACAATAAAATTAAGTTAGGACATAATGTATAGATATTGTGTTGCTTTTCAGAATACACAAATATTAAATAATATTTTGGCTATATTCTAGAAGCAGCATTTTTTTATGTCAAATGTCTAGAGTGGATTCTTTTCAAATAGCAGCAGTTTTGTGTCATTTTTTTGTATCAAAAGTGCTTGTGCACTTAACTGTGGATTTTTTGTTCTCTTAATTTTTAGATCAAAAACTGCAAACATTGTTCATAAAGTGATCTACTGATGCTTTTCACATATTTGAATATAACAACACAATCAGATTTAAACAGAACTCATTGAAACTGCAGTGGAAGCCCTGCAGATCTCTGCTGCTTTGGAAACAGTCTACAGAAAGTGCCTGGGAAAGCTTTTTTGAATAGGAAACATTAAATGCAGCTTTCTAGTAAAATTATTAATATGTTCATGCAAATATTAACCAACTGTAACACCAACCATTCCTCATATTGAACTAAATATTTTTATTTTTTTTGGCTGCATTAATTGTTTTTTCTTTTATTTGTTTAAGGTTGTAAGGTTACAACATCCCCTGTTTATAAGGTGCAGAGCTAAGTGGTTTGAAGTGACATTCCTCTAGCAACATTTGAGACAAGTAATGCAATGAGCAGAACTGATTTCATTCATTTATTCATTTAAAGTCAGCTCTCTGGTGAAGGACACTGACTCTAATGGATTTTTCCAGAATAGCAGGGTAAGAGCTTTCCACGCTAAGTGTATTTGTGAAATTTTCTTTAGGTACTATATCTACTTTCTCTTTGTATTATGTAAACAGTTGTTTTCAGCAAATGTCATCACCCGAAAGCATCCTTGTTTCATGCAAATACAGCCGTTTAATTAGTAACTTCACATCTAATATAATCTATTAATTAACTGCGGCGTCAGTGCTGATGTTCATCAAACGTGCCTAACAATGTGACCCACTGAGGGCTCATCAGCGGGATGTTTTAAAAATTCAGCTGCAAGCCAAAGTCAGAGGAAAGGTGCCACCCTTGGGGAAGACCGTGGTTGTAGTCTTCAGTATTCAGTAACTAGCTGAGGTCACCTGGTCACACTTCATTTCAGTGATTGTGTCTGCTCACAAGCGCATCAATCATTCAATCAGTCTCTTACAATTTCATTATTCATCCATGATAGTGATGGAAGCTGGCACTTTGTAATCCACCCCCACACATGCACTTCCAAACATACAACCATCCACTGTACCTACATAAAATAAATCTTTTAAGATGAGAGACATTTGATAGTGATAGACATTCTGATTGGCTCAGGAATGTTCTATGGTGTGCAATTCTTTTCAGGCAAATACATGGCTAAAGCAGTTCCAGGAAGGTCTTGACAGCATTACATGTCCATATCACTTCGGCAAATGATGATGAAAAGAACTAAAACCCACAATGACACTGACCACGCAAATAAATATAGTATATAACAAAATAAAAAGACAAATAATGATTTTTTGCCACAAAATTGTGTTTTATTATCCCTCCCTTACATGCGCACACATGGAGACATACACTGCAGAAATGTGTTGTCAGCGCTGCTCTGATGATTTTTAGCTGTAAAATAGTTTAGCAGCTTATAGCGGCACTGTTCTTACAGTTTCACTATTATTAGAGACACTGCGAAACACTGTTGAGAGATGCACAAAGTCAGGTAATTCACACACACTTAATCTTTCTCTTTAGCACAGTAATACCAGTAAATTGCCGTACTGGAACAACTTTATCGGTAAATTCAAAAATGCACTGTTCACACAGGCAACGGCATTCCATCTTTTTCCGAAAAGCGTCATTCACACATCGGTTTCAAATTACCGATAAATTATGTGAAATCATTGAATTCAAATGACCTCTAAACAGCTATGCCTCCCGGTGTTGTGTTTGGAAACATGGAGGGGTATACGCAGTCAGTGTTTTTGTTGGTGTTTTAATTTTTGTGTCAAACGTTCTCATTCATGCAGCTTCTTTTGGCCCAGAGACATCACAACTTAAAACCGAAATACACAGCATGGTGTAAATGCGGCAGAATGTTATAATTGGCCCAGAGCCACTGAATTTGAATTTCAATGGTTCTGGTTTGGCCCGGATAGACGTCTTATGTCAGCGTGTTCTGAACTCATAAGTGCTAATACCGATAATCTTCATTCTGCATTCACACACAGCATCATTCTGGCAATTTACTGGTAATTTGACAACTTCTCATACCGGTAAATTGCCGGAACAAATTTACCGGTATTTTTAAATAGGGCCTGTTCACACATGATCCCTTTACGGCAATTTACCGGTAAGTTTCTAGTAAAGTCTGCATGTGAAAGGGGCTAATGGCTCAAGCCTCTGTTACTAGGTCTAAAATGACGTTTTGATTAGCAATGAAGGTGTGAGATGAGATGGTTAAGAAATTACACACAGAGCATTCCAAGGAAAAAAAAAAAAACAGAAACTGGTAAATGTCTTGAAATACAACATCTGAACAATGTAACACCTCAGATGTGTATTATTTTCTAATAATTAAATGGCCCGTCGTTAAATATGTCTGTGTTAATACATACATATACATACATACATCCATACAGAAATGTGTTTTATAATTTCAAATTAAGATACAGGATTATTTTTGATAAATTAAACATGGCCAGCTTTACCTGAAAAGAGATATTTCTGGCGTGCATGATCTTAAAGGGATAGTTCACCCCAAAAATGAAAATTCTGTCATTAATTATTTAGCCTCATGTTGTTCCAAACCTGTAAGACCTTTGTTAAACTTCGGGAACAAAACTGAAGATATTTTTTTATTAAATATGAGGGCTCTCTGGCCCTCCCATAGACAGCAAGGGAACGACCATGGTCAAGGTGCAGAAAATTTCCAAGATGATCGACAAAATAGTCCATGTGACATCAGTGGTTCAACTGTAATGTTACGAAGCTATGAAAATATTTTTTTTTGTGCAGAGAAAACAAAAATAACAACTTTATTCCACATTTTCGTCTCTACTGTGTCACTTGTGGACGTGCATTCACGACAGTACCATGACGCAAGTTCAAAATGTGGAATAAAGTCATTATTTTTGTTTTCTTTGCGCAGTTCTTTGAAATAACACATTATATAAACTGAATACAAATGAATATATTACAGCTGGACCTTAAACTTGACACTGGGTTGGCCTATTTGTGTGTGTGTGTGTGTGTGTGTGTGTGGGTTG
>JAUZSZ010000114.1:17462778-17473226 GCA_034780575.1 Labeobarbus marequensis | reverse complement strand
ACTCCTACGTGTCACGACCGCAGGCTTGTCCCATTGCCCAGGAAGGTGCTGACACACACAGCAGCTGGTGCATTTTGTGTCTTGTCATGACAAGAGTTAAAATCTGTCACAACCCTTAAAGCTATCTGAAAGTGAGATATAGGCCTGTGCTTTAAATAACACAGCAATAATAGAATGATCTATCCGGCTGCTTCAAAGGTCTGCTGACCTAGTGAAATGGTTCTTCTGTGTCACTCATATACTTGACGGTGTTGAATCATGAAGGTCATTTGAGTAATATAATATGAAACATTCAACAACTGTTACATTTTTGCCATGAACCTACACAGAAATATTGATTTTAGCACTGTAGCAAAGCAAGCAATTATGTAAACATCAGATTACTTGCACATTGATACAAACTATGCATCAGTTAGTCCTGGTCTTCAAATTTGATTTTACAGAGTGAAGTTCCAAAACTACTAAGTGATACTGTTTGTATCACACCGTGTTCACAGGTTCCAGACAGACAGTCAGTGACTCTTTCTGCAAGTTGCATTGATACACCAGTAGGTGGCGACAAGTTTCTTTTTTGAGTGAATCTAATTTAACTGATTTGTTCAAAAACACTGATTCAACTGGGAATGAAACACGTGATGACATACTGTAGTGAGATACTAAACCATTCAATATAACAATGTTCAAAATACTGATTCATTCAGTAACAAAACAGTGAATGGCTTTATGAGTGCATTTTTAAGTCATTCAGCCAATCAATTTGTTCAAAAACATTGATTAATTTAGAAACAAAATTTGTGAATAGCTTTATTAATGAGTCAATGAATCTTTCACTTAAAACACAGATTAATTCAGGAAAGAAACAGGTGACTAGCTTAATGTGTGAGTAATTGATTCATTTACTCAACCGATTTGTTCAAACACTCTGGCTATGTCCAAAATCGCATACTCTCAGAGTAGGTAGGCCTACTTCTTTTGAAGTAGTTCTTTTTTTAGTGACTGTTAAAAAGTCCTTACTCTGTATAGCATGAATGTGTGTAAAATGAATGTAATCTGGATGTAACACATTCGTCATTGTCATGTGACCTACAAGCATCAGTTGTGTCTATCCTCGCCCTGGCGTCCTGGGATAGTAGAGTGTCCATCAGATGCACACTTCACAATCTCGCCAGAAGTGCCTGTTTTATGAATACTCCGAATTTGGGCACACTACTCTGTTCACATAATGTTTAACTCTTGTGTTCAACTGTGGATACAGCAACTAATTAATTCAAAAAGGAACACCACTATTGTGTGTGTTGCTCAGAATCACAAGAACTGATTTTCCAATGGCTTCGTTTGGAAGCTTTTTCATTCACAGAGCCAATCTAGAAAAAAATAAGTGGAAATATTGTGTCTAAAATTTAGTTCCTTCATTATTAACTTATTTTTTATGGAACTGATGTAGTGCAAAATCAGTAGGCCTATAATGCAAATCAGAAATATTGGCACCTCTATGAACATCAGCACTCAAAAGTCTCGGAAGCATATGTGCAATTGTTTAAATAAAACCTAAGAAAAGGACAACAGCAGATGGTTGGAAACACATTCATCACAACAAGTGAAGTAAATTATTCTATCCCTAAATCAGAGAGGTATGTTGCTATATGTGCAGCTGTCAGTGGCCATTCAGGCTATTACTCTGGGCAATGAGAGAATCACCAAGGCCCTCATCCGAGGAATTATCACAGTGGGATTTCAGCAAGGTGACATCTGCTGGACAGACCAGCTGCGTGCAGCCCTACCGATCACAGATTAGCGCACAGATTGTTTACACTGCAATCGATCTCCAACTGTTTGAATTCCATTAGCTGTGCAACCGGCTTCCCAAAAATCTCTGAGGTCCCACCAACCAAAATCACGTATGTTCCAAAATTCTGAATGTTTTGCTCTTAACACCTATGATAAATTGCACATCTGACACTAACCATTCTGTGCATATTTCTGGTCAAATTCATTAAGCAGACATGTTCTCATTAGTTCCTGTTTAGATTTTCCAAAACAGACTTCTCTCTTGGTGCGCAGATTGTGCGCATTAAGCGATTGTTCTCCAGAAAAGGCAAGAACAGGAAGACAACATCATTATATGCCAGCAGTCTTTAGAAATGAGCCCAAAATAAATGAAGCTTGTGCTCATTATGAACAGAATGACTTTGTAACAGGGCCAGAAGATCAGGGGCTGAGCAGCCAGGCAGAGCAGCCACAGTCTCCTTACTGTGATTACTAGGAAATAGAGAAGAAATGTCATCACTGGGTGAATGAAAGAGCAGGAAATCCAATAAATTAGTTTTAGTCAGGCACCAAGCATAATCTGGCCTGTTAGCACCTACACTGGCATTGTATGAGTGATGCCCTGAATTCTGAGTATGTTCTGTTTGGACAAAATTGAACTCCTTGAGTGCAGTTGTAATTTTGTAAGGTCCTTTCACAGTACTGGAAGTCAATCCAATCACTAGTGAAAATACAATGCAGAAATAAAATGTGGAAAAATCTTTTGACAATTTCTACTTCCAGGAGCACAGCTGACGCACCACTCTTGGGCTTTGGTTAATGCAGTGATTATTTTTTAGGAGCCGTTGTACATGAATTCTACTGAGCTCACTCCAAGCTTTCGCTGGTTTTCCCCCCTAAAAGAATTCAAAACCTATGTCTGAGGGAAAATTTCCCACTCTATACTGCTTGTACATCACAGTACCCTTTGTTTTCATACTTAGTACGCCTAATTATTTATAAGCCATGTTTTACAGAATGCAACTTACTATATATTTCCATTCTGGGCCTCTTTGCATCAGAGCCAGAAGATCTATACTGCTTGTTTCAAAGATCTATGGAGATGAGCGATTCCTGTTATGATTTAGATCATAGATCTCACTCTTTAGGGGGTTGAACAGCCTTTGAACTTCTTTCATCATCAAAAAGGTTGTAAAGAAATGAAAATTTGTTAAAAATCATGTAATTCTACATTGGAACTAAATCATATTATTGAAAGCAGTTTAATTTTACACGCAAAGGGTTTAAAACAGACAACCTTTTGTTACCATTGTTTGACTTATCTATTTTTCAAATGACCCAGAATGCTCTGCGCCTTTATTTCTTATCTGTCCTCCCTGTTCCTCTCTGTGCTTTGCACATATTTGTACATATTTATAGGTCACAAACAGTTTTATTTCTATTTCAACACCAGCCTGATTTAAACCTGTTTTACTGCTACATTGATTAACTCCTTGACAACAATGAAAAGCACTGGATGATTATAATATATATATGAAAATTTATGTTTTAGGGAGAGTCTTTTCTGGATATTTGATGTTAGTCACCTAGGTTTTCTCTGTTTTCACTTTTCTTGCCTGAAGGATAAGCCTGTTTGATTTATCTCTCATTTAACTGTTTAGAATTTAAGGGAATTAGAATAGGAATCTGTGAAAAATAACAGGGAAAAATACATAAAAACAGGTATTGTTTTTGTGGTCTGATTGATGGTCTCATGCATTGCACTAGTAAATCTTTTGTGTTGTTTCTGATTAGATCAAGCTGTTGGAATATAGTGTTTGGCTGGCAGTGGAAAACCATAATGCAGTACATTGTGATGTGGTCTGTGGAATGACTTGAAATGCTCTGTAAATCAGTGAGATGTAGACAGAGACAGACAGGCTAGAAACTGAGGGCAGGGCAAACAGCCAGTGAGCACATAAGCAACAATCGAATGTCAACAGGTGCCATGATTCTCTCTCGTTCTCCTTATCAGCTGCGTTCCATCTATCGTGTGCCGGGCAAAGTAATCCTGGCCAGTACACCCCTGCAGCATGCCAGCTGAATCGTATTGCCAAAGCTTCCTCATCAGAGTGCTTTCATTTGCAGGTTAGCAGGGAGGGACTGTGTATAATGTAAAAACCCATTAAGGAGGATGTCTAAATCAAGTCCTTGTGTTATGTGTGAGATTTATCGGTATTTTGAGTATTATGATATGTGTTACACATCCTCCTGATACAGAGTTGGCATGTGGGTGAAGTGTTCTCTTACGTTATGTCACGAAACCTTGTTTCCAGCATCATCTCTGTCCCATTCTCATTTCAGTTAATCCCAGTGGATTTCAACCCCTGTGCTTATCGGTGTACCACAGGACACTTCTCCACTACATCAGCCTGTGTCTTAGGGATTCAGAGCTGAACAGCACTGTGCGATTATGTGTTTTGAGACCCCTGCTTAGTGACACTGTGTTTCAGTCACATTTTGTTTTCCAGTTACCATACAAGCATGACATATCACAAGAGGGCTTTTGCCCTGACAGCTTGAGATATGTATAAATGGAGGTCTGAGTCAGCTCCAAGTGGATGGGGCAGCTCCAGATGGGTTGTACTGAAGGTCCATACCTAACCTTCACTTTAAGTGAGCACTAGATGATGGCAAAAAACATGACTGTTTAAACGTTTGGGGTCAACAAGGTGTTTTAATGTTTTAGAATTTTTTACAGTAAAAACAGTAATATCGTGAAATATTATTAACTATTTCTGTTTGAATATATTATACCGATTTGGGGTTCAATAAACATATCATTATCAATGTTAAAAACATACCATAATTGTTTTCTCAAGGAGTCTTTGATGAATATAAATTTTATTTAAATTAGAAATCTTTTGCAACTTGATAAATCGTTCTTGTCACTTTTAATCAATTTAATGGGTCCTTGCTGAATTTAATTATTCATTTAGAGACAATATTGGCTAAAAACACAATTGAGAATTATTCAGAGAGATGTGTATGTAATTATAATCTCAAGATGTTTAGTGACAGTTGCTATAGGATTTACAGAACATTTTAAGGTAACTTTTTACACCTGGTTTAAAATTTGATCGAAATGGCAAAAGTGGTATCATCTAAATCAGCATTTTCTTTTGTTGAATTTGAAATGTGACATCCACTTGTCACTTATTTCACAAGATGAATCACCAGATGGTGAGGGATGCAACACTACTTTCCAGAATGTTTTTTCAATTATTTTTTAAGACAAAGGGGAATGCTTTTCAAGGACATTCTAGACTGTTTTTTTTTTCTTAATGGAAAAACATCCACAAAAGAACCTTCAAGGTTCTTTTTGATACACCTCATGAATGGATAATGTAAAGCTCTGGATTGGGTCTCTCAGCGGAAGTCCTGGTTCAGTGTTTCATGTGAGCAGCAGTTAAAGCAGCGGGTGAACGGGAAGACGTGTGTACACCAGTGCCACTGTGTTCTCTGTTTAAGTAAACCCTGCAGTGAAATCTCTGTCGCTGAGATCAGAGGAAGTTTTTTTACCCCAGTTTCCATTTCCTTAGTTATTATGGTGGTGACGCATGAAAACACTGCTAACTCTTTGTTGTTTAAAGGGGGGAGACTGCATTTCATGAAACTTGAAAAGGTCTTGGTTAAGAAGTGTTTGTGTTTTTCAGACTTCCCTATCACGTTCTGTACTGATGATGAGGAAGTTCTTCTGTATATTTCAAATGGATGGTCCATATGGTACATCATGCATCAAACAAGTGAACCTGGGGCACCAATGTCTGATCCTTGTTTCTTCAACTTTGTGACTCATCCACTCAGTTAGCTCCATCTGTAGCACTGTGCAGTTCACACATTCACATATATACTACACACTCAGAAAGATACTAGCATGCACCTATATACACAACAAACACTCCATTGTGTGCTGAAATGGATACACCAGGATATTGCACATCTTTTCAATAACATGAAGCATTTTAAAAACCAGCCCACCCCAATTCACTCAATCTAAAAGTACTTTTTATTTTGCAGAGGTAATTAGAATCAGCAGCTGACATTTGTCTGCTGTGGTTTTGATAGACATTATCTTTTACAGACTTTAATGTATTAAAGATGTGTATGAAGAAATACTAATCACATACCATCCAGAGAATCAGAGGTAGCTGAATGGTTAAGTATCATTGCGAGGTTGAGATGATACTGGGGACATATTGAGTTCTCAGTTTTACTCAATCACAACAGGACTCTTGAGCAAGGGTCTTCACCTCACATTGCTCCAGTGAGACTGCCGTGGTAATTAGTCTGTTGTAGGTTGCTGCAGCTGAAAGGCAGGTCACAAGTAACTGAGCACACGGCATATTTGTCAATGACAATTTGCTCTGAGTCCATGTCTGAGGAAAAATTCCAGCTGACAGGGATACCCTTTAACTCATGCTTCATCCGAAATATTGACCCCAAATGTGTTTTGTGTGCTTTTTCTGTTTTTATCTGTTTATCGTTACTCTGAGCACAGCCTAAACATCCTGTATACCTTTGAAAGGTTGTTGTTGAGAACTGAATTTCAAATGTTTGGAATCATAAATAAAATAAAAACAACATATATATATTAAAAAAAAAAAACAAAAAAAAAAACACGTGAATTACAATAATTCTTTTGCACTACTATTCATTTATGACTGTCAGAACAATTACATTTCCGACCTCATTTAAACAGAACCTCAGGACAGACTGCGTCTAGACTCACTAAGCCAGTTTTTGGCTTAGCTGAGCAAGCAATTGAGCCAAAAGCAGTTACCTTCTCTGGTAATTACTATTTATGTGATTTGTGTATATTGTTTTGGTGAAGGAGGAAGAAGGAAGAAAAAAAAAAAATCTAGTATAAATCTCATAATATATGGTGGGCTCCAAAAGTCTTTAAAAAAAATGTCAAATTAATAAGAAATATTTGTGATTCTACACTTTTTTTTTTTTTTCAGCCAGTAATCAAAAGTTTTACAATTATAGCGATTTCCATAAAATTGCTATGACAACATAATTTTAACATAATTTTTATATAATATAAAACATAACGGAAATATATTTGAATATAATATGATTTAGTTTTGTGTAAAATAAGAACAGCGCTTTTTTAATGAATACTTTTATTTAGCAAGAATGCATTAAATAGTAAATGTCATTACTTTTGATCAGTGTTACAAAAGATTTCTATTTTAAAGAAATGCTGTGCTTTTAAACTTTCAGTTCATAAAAGAATCCTGAAAAACATGCTTCGTGGTTTCCACACAAATATTAAGCAAAGCAGCTGTTTTCAACAGTGATAATAATAATAATAATAAATGTTTTTTGATGACCAAATCTGCATATTAGAGTGATTTCCGAATGATCATGTGACACTGAAGACTGGTGTAATGACTACTGAAAATTCAAATTTTTCATTACAGGAATAAATTACATTTTAAAAAAATATATTAAAATAGAAAACAATTATTTTAATTGTTAATGGTATTTTGCAATATGATTGTTTTTACTATACTTAAGATCAAATAAATTTTTGGCGAACATATGAGCCTTCTTTCAAGGACATTAAACAATCTTAACGACCCCAAATTGTACTGTCTTACATCATTATAATAGGCTACAAAACACTTGTAATAATCTCCCAGCATGAACCTTTCTGGCTCATATTTCACAAAATCTGCGTAACACGCTGGAGTTTAGTACATTCTATCCACTGGATAGTTAAATCACATAATTGTCAGCTGCAGTTTCTTTCACGTTCCTATCACAGTTTATTCCACAATCTTATGTGCTTTCATATACTATTATTTACCTTAAAAGAGTCATAGTTTGGTATAAAATGTGATTGCATGGTGGCATTGAGTATAAATGACCTGAATCTCATCAATTCAAGGATTCAACTGCTGAGCTCTCAGGGTACCGTATTTGTATTATTTCTGGTTCTGATTCTGCCCAACAGGAACAGTAAAACTAGAAACACTGCGGCACACTTGCATTACTTACGTGCCACCCTTCAATAAGCAGGATGCCACATACGGAACCATGCCAAACAAAGACAGGGTTCAGTAACACAAGTGGAAATTAATATACGACTGTATTTCAGAAAGAAGACCCTTGGAGAAAACTCAGAACACATGAGGAGACCGAATCGTATAATTAGATACTGTTTGTCTTTTGTCCAGGATCTTCGATTGAATCACAAGTGGAAATAATTAAATCTCCAAGCAGCTTTACAGATGTCTTTCTAACTAATCTCAGGTTGTTTACTCTAGTGTCGCACACATGTAGCTGTGAAGAACAACATGTAATCACTGTTCACTTTTAGGAGAAACATTAATGTCATGTTCTAGGTGTCCTTTTAAACTAATGCTTAACATAAATAGCCATTGCTCTGAAATATTTTTTACGTTAGTGACTTTTTCATGGCATAATGTCTCAGAAGTGCAGAGATAGGATGGGTGCTAATTGGAACACATGATCTTAAAGGCCGCAGGTGATTTATTCAGTGGTCAGGGCTTTTAATGCTCATAGGAGATAAGGGAAAGGAGGGTACCTCCATCACGAGTGGTTTCTGGCAAACTGCTTGGCACAATTATATGTTTGCTAACTGACCCATATCAAATAAAATCTTAATTAGTTCAAGAGGAAAAATAAACTTTCGTCAGTGTCATTAAAATATTTCCAGCCCAGGTTTATACTGACAAACATAACGGTTTATTCACACCACAGGTGCTCTGAATAATTACCGAGGATGCAGGAAATAACAGGCAGTATCTCAGCATCTCAGAAAGAGCACATCTGTGATTTACATTACAGAGCCAGTGAAGAAAAAGACTAATTGAAGAGCAGCCAGTCCAAAAGCCATTTATTAGTGAAGTTGGATAAGATAAACCATGTGTGGACCTTGATGTTCTTGTATTTTTTTAAATGCATTTCATTCAACATTTTACAGCTGGAACATCTGATGTATCATTTCAGTCTGTGAATGATGTCTCTTTTGTATAAGCCATTACCATCTTCACAGCTGAACTGCACGTTAAAAATTTGTAAAACAAGTGTACACTGTAAAGATTTCATTACAACCAAACTAGGCATTTTAAAGTGGACAGCTTGTTTATTTTTCAAAATGAGTGATCGCACTTTACATGGAAGCTCTTCACAGACATTCTTTTTGAATTACTTTTAAATCAACAGTGGTTAGTCGAGTGAAAATTCATTTTCTGAGAGTCCTTTCTGATTGCAATAATTATAAAAAGTGCCTGTAGTTCATCTTATACTGATACTGAAGAAATCAAAACAGCATTGCACCTCTTTGACTTTCATTTGATGTTAACCTGGACCATAAAACCAGACATAAGGGTCAGAATGAGCTGAATAAATAAGCTTTCCATTGATGTTTGGTTTGTTAGAATAGGACAATATTTGGCCGAGAGACAACTATTTGAAAATCTAGAATCTGAGGGTGCAAAACATTTTAAAGTTTAAAAATCGCCTTTAAAGTTGTCCAAATGAAGTCCTTAGCAACGCATTTTACTAATCAAAAATGAAGTTTTGATACATTTACGGTAGTAAATTTACAAAATATCTTCTTGGAACATGATCTTTACTTAATATCCTAATGATTTTTAGCATAAAAGAAAAATGGATCATTTTGACCCATACAATGTATTGTTGGCTATTGCTACAAATATACCCTTGCGACTTATGGACAAAAACCACTGAAACATTCTTCATATTATGTTCTGCAGCTAAAGGAACGTCATACAGGTTTGGAACGAAAAGAGGGTGAGTAAATGATGACAAATTTTCGTCCTTTTAAAAATCTCCCACAAGAATTGATTGGCCTTGTTTCAAATGCCATCCTAAGCCCTTGCACCCCACAAAGTCTACATTCTAGTGATATAATGATGCATAAACTGTCAGATAGCAGTCCAATGTGTTGTCAACATCAGTGCATGCTTGGCTGAAGTGTGTATCAAGGGCATATAGCAGTTACAAGGGCAGCAGCCATGAGCATTCTTCTGAAACGTACTGTAAGATGACGAATGGGACACCATACAGTGCTTTGGATTCCAAGGACAAACACACATGGCCATCTTAAGACTGCAAATACATGTCAAGTGTGCCATTTGGGACAGGGCCACTGTCATGCCATTATTTTTCCAAGCAAGACATTGAAATGCATTTGTACATATTAGAATGTAAACTAAGACTAAAAGCATAAGACTAGTGATGTTATTTAATGCCACTTAGTTTGTTTCACTCAGTAGAGGAATTAGCTGCCTGACGTCTTCCGTAGGAATCCAGGGAAGATCCAATTAGGAAAATTCAGACACCATTTCAACCTTCAACTCCTGTGAACAGATTTTAATAAGCTTTGCATCTGCCAGGCACCCACTGATACTCACACATGGTGGTGTTTTTTTGTTTTTTTTTTGTCAGCCAGTGGCAATCACATAGTGTTTTTTGTTTGTGCTTGCCTTTGTTTTTATATGTTTTCAGTTTAGGGTTAATCTTCAATCATCATCTTCATGGGATTTGGGATGTCTGCCAAGTTTTTTGAGCAATCTAACCTACTGCACTTCATAATATTACACATTCCTGCTTCTTGGACAGTTTACATAATGTCTAGTGTA
>JAUZSZ010000114.1:17406326-17419242 GCA_034780575.1 Labeobarbus marequensis | reverse complement strand
CTGCAGGGAGCCCAATATTTTTGTTAACTTTATGTGACCAATGTATAGTCAAATAAGCTCTATTTGAAGAAAATGTAAAAGTTATGAAGTATTTCAGCGTCTTTATTATTCAGGTGCAGTACACTGTCATGTCTTTCTCTAGATCTAAAATGTCAGTGAAAATGTCAAGATTTTCCCATAGCACAATACCATTGTTTTAACCGC
This sequence comes from Labeobarbus marequensis, assembly GCA_034780575.1. Lineage (NCBI taxonomy): Eukaryota > Metazoa > Chordata > Actinopteri > Cypriniformes > Cyprinidae > Labeobarbus > Labeobarbus marequensis. The sequence continues at coordinate 17,419,038 of JAUZSZ010000114.1, read as the reverse complement.
TTAAGATCTAGAGTGGTATAGAAGGTTTATCCCCTCAAGTGAAATCCATGATGCTTTCACACTTGTCCTGTATCAGCCATTAATAATTCCTGAGGTGTCACAGTGTCTTAGGATTTGAATGAATCATCAGAGGCTTTCACAATGTGGAGAAAATCTTTGATCGTATATGTTGCATTATATACCAAGGGAGCTGCAGAAGCTCAAGGGACCTCTGTCTGAGAGCTATCTTTAGCACTTATCATACAATGTGAGAAAGAGATGTTACATTCAGAGAAAAGCGCTGTGTGTGCTCAACTTCATCAGTCATAAAGATTGGATGTGAAGTATCATGTCAGATTGCAGTGATGAAGCTTTATTTTTATACTGAAGCTTTTTTCTTGTTTTCCACTAAAAATATCTGAACATCCTACACCACTGAGAAGAAATGCATATATTTAAAATATAATTTATAGAAACAAGCACCCAATATAGTTATATAAAGAAGCATCCAAAATACTTGGGGTAGGAATAATAACATTAATATTTGTATTTTTCTTTAATTATATAAATCAAATGACTACGTGGTGAGCATGAGAATAGTTTCAAAAACATAAAAAAAGGCAAATCTCAGATGGCCAAAATTTGCAGTGCATTGTCCATTAATAAGTACTTGGTTTCAAATGATATTGTGGATTTTAACTGATACTGCATTTCCCTTCTTACAGAAATCCCTAAAAAGGAAACTGGCAGTTTCTACAATGGCATTCCACTTATCATTTCAATCTGTTACATTCACAGAGTTCAACAAAGTTTGGCCATGCTCCCAATTTGTGTGGTCACTGATAGCGACGTGAAGAACTACATGGCACAGACCTTAACAACAGGAAGTGCAGGAGATAACATTAGCAGATGCTGTAACCCTAGCCTCCTATCGCATTAATGTATGCCACACACAATGTACTGCACACAATGACCTAAACAGGCATACAGCTCAAAACTTGAGCAGAGCCAGAGCTTTTTCTTTTTCTCTAGAACAAATTAATGGCAGTGACCAAATGTGCTGAATAACATGAACTTTGGATTGGGAGAACCCCATTTATGCAAACTCTTTATTTTATTATTTCCAAATCCTGTTATTTCAGTGACTGTCACTACATGGTCGACGTGCAGGATTCCTCCTCTTGTGATTATCTTGGGCGGATCGAGCTTCTGTCTGGAACAGGAGATGCAGCCTATTAGCCAGCCTGTGTTTAGCTTCTTCAGCCATTACGTAGGTTGAAAAATACAGAATGGCAGGGTTATAGGTTTTTAATGGCTTGTTGTGAAGCACTTTTTGAGGGGTTTTGTGTTTTTTTGCATCTCAGTGTAGTGATCTGCTTAAATGGTCTCCTACTCCATAGTGCTGATGATTTCTTTAGATACAGCATGTGCATTTTTGTGGGAGTCATGCCATAAAGAATAGAATTTTCCTTGATTTCCTTGATGTTTCAGAACTCAAAACATCCTCCCTACTGCAAAAGAGCATTTATAGAAACCAAGCCACAAATGCAACTTTGTGACATTTATACGTTTAAAAGCAACTGTATGTAGTTTTGTGTGTTTTTTGCGACTTTGGAGCCCCCTACTGTTAAGTGAGTGGAATTCACTGTCGTAATTACAACCGTGAATTTGTTGCCGCAGTAAAGCAATCCGCGGTTTTCGTGTAAACACACTCACCAAACCAATTTACATAATCCTAGAACGGACGTTTGGAGGGAAGTGTGGGAAAGAAACACAAGCCATTCGGTTTATTAGAAGTCAGTGAACCATCAGAATGATTTGAAACTGACATTTCAAGGTTTAAAAAAGCCTCCTATCCAACTTTTTCTTCATTCTGTTTTGGTTTAGCAGTGGAAGACAAGAGCCACTGAAACTTTTAGTAAATGAAGAAACATCACATTTAGTTAAAAGCTAGTGACAAATGTGTCAATGCAATACAACTGATGCCAGTGGTCCAATAGAGCACCTGTCATTACTCAAGTCCTTTGGTGCACTCTTGTCAGTAAACAAAAGGCATTTAGAATGACATATGGCCCAATAAATGGACACGAAACAATTAAATTTCAGGATACACCGGTCCTCCATTGGAGATGGCAAACTGACTAGATCTCATATCAGATTGTGACTGAATGTTTCTGCACAGATGTGGTTTTACCTTAATCATCTCTTCGATCTCTCACTGCTTTTTAAATCTAAAATATTATTGCGTTACATTCAGCTCTTAAACTTCCTCTATATGTAAATATATCAAATTCACCATGTTTCTCAATTTCTAGAAGACAAATGCATTCCTATGTGTTTACCTCTCTGAACTTTAATGCTATTAGCATTACTTTTTTGGTATTGAGTGCATGAGTCATGAGTATTATCCTTCACTTTTAAAATGAATTATTTCTTTAGAAAAAAAATGCTTGTTTTGCTTTGACAGAATAATACATTTTTTATGTTTCTTGTACAGACATGTAATATCAGATACTGCATTGGTTATGCTATTGATTTCTGGTGCACCTCACTCTACATAATAATGATGGGAACTGGGAACTTGTATAAATTGCAGCACAGAAAGTTATTTCATCATGAGAATGAATGAGAAATGATAAACCGAAACTTTGGAATAAAAGCACTGACAGGTAGATAAAATGAATATAAACCATTACAGAAAGATGAACTTAACTATTTTTGTGACCATCATGCACTAAACTGTAATTATGATGCTATACTTCAACATTAGAATAAAACCTATCAAATCCACACACAGGTCCAAAAACAACAACTGCTGTTGCCCTAAAAGACTCAATGGGTCCCTGGGGTCATGAACTGCCAGCTCCAGGGAACCGGAGACACACCTCCAACAGGCTAAAGAACCAGGCTCAAACCGGGTCCCCCAAAACCTCTGTACTCAGGCCATACCTCAGGGTCCCAAACTCCTCATGCAAGACAAGACAAACAACCATGAAGTGTATGTATAACTGAATAATAGTTAAAAATGCCAAAGAAATCAACAGTGGAGTAATTATACCACATTATTTTCCACAAATCAATTCTACCTCTGATTTATTGCTTCTTGGTTGATACTGTTTGTTATTAAAAAAAAAAAACAAATAAAATAAAAAATCCATAGAAAAACAGATAATGTCCTGGGAGAAAATTACCAGTACATTTTCTGTTGAGTTTACAGACATTTCCTTTGACCTTAAAACACTACACAATGCAATGCATGATTTAAAATATGGGTAAAACATCTGTAAAAAAAAATCTGTATGGAAAATACCTTACGTTGGGCTGTAGTACACCACATTCCTAGTACACTTGGCCATATTTTTTACTGACTTTTCTTAGAGTGTTCTTTCTTCAGAATGTAGTACACAATCTCAGTAGATAAAACATTTAAACCATTTTAAAAAAATTATAGACATCTATGGAATCATCTAGGATACATCAGAAGAGAATATGCCTTACCAGGGTTGAGGGGTTCCATGTGCAGACTGTGTTTCTGTTGGCCTCATTTTAAAAGGTCTTTCTGTATAAAATTACCTGAATGAAGCAAAATTATGGCAGATTTCTTAAAGTAAATAACATGAAGGCTACGTTTATTATGCCAAAGGAGATTACTTTGTCTTTGTGGAAATATTTAAATGTACTTTTGGAGGGAACACAATGTGCTCTTAAAGGGTTTTTATTTTATTTTATTTTTTTCCTGTGATGAATCATTTCAGATGTACTGTTCCCCTTCAGGTTCATCTTCTAAAAGGCAAGAAAATTAATAAATACAGTATGTTTTTTGTAATTTGCATATGTGCTTGGGAAAGCATGACTCAAGTGGTCTGACTGTACACAGCTATCAAGTTTTGTTATCTAACCTCCCACTCACTTTACATCTGAGACATCATATAAAATAGCTTTTATCTCTTAGAGATAATAATGTCAACAGTGAAACAGACCCTTTGGTGTTGTATCTTCTTACGCTACAGTCCATTAGTATTTATCCAAAGGAACATTGTGCTGCTGTAAACTGTTATGCCCCAGAAGCAAAATGAAAAATGGCACGTCTCGTATTTTTATACTAGGAGGTTCTGTTATTCTATTTCTTAGGCTTATTCCAAAACTGACAACATATTTAGCTTACGTAAAACATAAGTCACTCATAAAAGGCATTTTAAGTATTGTTTCATTTACCTGTGTGTTAAAGCACTTGGAAGAGGTCATGAATGTATTTCTTTCTTGCTTTCAGAAACACATGCTCTTGCTCAGTGGAGCACCATAGCAACATTGATGAGCACACATTAGCTACAGCAACTCGACCAATCGCTGAGGACCTCCCAAAGTGTCTTGATGACATTTTGGCTGGTAAACAAGGCCTTTGAGCTTTTAACCCACCTAAAAACATCTCTCGAGGTGTTGTTTTCCCAAATGTTAAATTTTCAGCCAAGCCATCTTATCACAGTCTTCAACAGGAACTGTGTCATGTTTTGGAAGTCGAATTGATTGAGTCAGTGTGTTCAGTAAATGAAGTTATCGTAGATTTTCCAATACTCATCTTCTGCATGGAGAGCTTGAATATCGATAGTCCTCAGCTATCAGGCTTCATTTTAGGGGTGGAAACCCAGGGAGAAGCCAAGCTGCTAACATAATCTACATGCATAGAAGCACAGCGGAGGTTAATCGTCATTTCCTCCTGAGGATGTTTACCAATAGCTTCAATGTTTTCCTTTTCCATCTGGTCACTCAAGCTGTTTTCCAGGATTTTGCCGTTTAATGGAAAAGCTGAGTGGGAACGTCATCTTCCTTCAGTGTCAAAGAATTGTTTTTACTCTGTGTTAGCCAAATGTTTGAAGTAACACAGTATTAAATAATAGCAAACAGATGACACTCTCCATTTACATTCTTTTGTTTTAGCATCACCTTAGTCAAAGTGATCCACACTAAAGATATCCTAGAGGTAGAATTATACACCACTAATAAAGTGTTTATACGGTAACCAAATGTCTGGTGCAGTGCAGCAAGTGCTTTGCACATCCAACAATAATAATGAACACAATCTTGATGCATACCACTCACAATGCATTTTGCACATGCATAATTCAAGTGGGATTGGAGAAAGCTTATGTAGATTGCTAAAGTGAAGCGAGTAAATCGTTCAGAAATTGGTCCAATGACAAAAACAAGGTTCAAACACACTGAAGCCATATATAAAATGCAGCCACATATTTGGACTGCATCCAGCGATTTGAAGCAAAATAAGGGTATATTACAGAATTGGACTTTGTGAAATGCAAGCTTTCCTGAGTTTGAAAGGAGGTCTGCAGATGTGCCGATTAGCTCTCATGAAAACCAAACTGATTCGCTCCAGTGAGCATTGACAACAGCTTCAATCAACATGCATTTTGATTCTGAGTGAGGTGTAAGCGTAAGAACTAAATGTACCTTAACTAGCACGTGTGTAGTGTAAAATGTAAGGGTAGTGTGGCGCAATATGTAAATAACCCCTTATTATAGTCACTTAGGTAGAGGTTCTCGACAAAGAAGCTGGTGGCTACTAGAAGGCCTTGGTAAACCTCTAAGCAGGCTGTAGGATGGACTAGAAGTATTTCAAAGATAGTTTAAAATTACCTTTCAAAATAATTCAAAATGAACTTAAGGATGATGATACTCTTTCATGAGGATGCATCTGTTCTTGCAGATATGTCCCGTTTTCCAGGACATTGAGAACAGAGAAATGAAAACGTGTGTTTCTTACATATTAATACATTTACAAAATTTTGTTTTAACAAAACTCCCAATTTTCTGATAGTTTATTCCCTGTCCACTCTTGACCCAATGTGGAAATTTAGTCCTGTGTTTCTTTTTGTTGGTCCTACTGGTCCTATCTCAGATCTGTCCAACAAATTGGACAGTTTTTTATTTGTTAATGACAGTTAACAACTGTTGTTTTAATTCAAGAACAAAGTTCTTGAGACTCCTTTAATCACAAAATAAATCCAATTTTATCTACTGACAATACTATATATATATATATATATATCAGATAATGTGTGTCAAAAAGGTTAAAAACCACTACCTTAAGACTTTTAGAAACTCAAATGTTTCGCTTTTCTCCCATTTTTGTTTTTGTTTTTTGTTACAATTTCACATAAATATTGTATGAGCTGTATTAATTTTATAGCATATATTTAACCATATAACCTGAGGTCCAAAAACGTGCCAGAATTTAAACCAGAGTTTGAATGATATGTGAAATAAATGCTTATCTGTTTTTCTGTGGCTTGTGTGTGTTCTGCTATGATTTTTCTGCTTCATGAATTCAATTAATGTAAGCATTTGTTCCCTTCTGTCTGAAAGAATGTCATTAAAGTAGCACACAATCCGTTCGGCAGATGTGTTCAATAGACTCTTTAGTCAGGGCACACCAGTCTAATACTTGTGCTTAAAAATCAAAGAGCTGTTTAATATTTTATTTTAAAGAGATATATTATATCATCATTATTAATAATAATAATATCATTATTCCTACAAATACATGGATCCCGGCACTTTGAAAAATGTTTTCTTTCATTTTGTCTTTGTTAAAACAAGAAAGCTAAAAATATCCTATGGTGAAAAAATAAAGCAAACAACAAACAATTTAAACACTGAGAAAAAGAGAAAAATCACAAAAAGACACAAATAAAACTATAACGAAATTGAAAAAAAGAAATTCTACATCCTTTACAAACACTATGGCCCAATAATTTAAGAAAATAGTGTCTCTAAAACGTTCATATTGCTTTGTACCTTCATCAGTGCCCTTTAGGGAGTTCAGCAATACAGTGCTGTGAAGTCTTCACAACGGCCAGAAGGGGACGCCCTCCGGGCTCTGCACTCACCTCTATGAGGAGGTCATGAGGTTGCCAGCGAATTGGCTGGCATCTTTGAGGAGAGAGAGTCCCGTTATTAGCTTGTTTAATCCTCAGCACAATGTCCTTTTGTGTTCTTTTGGCAGTAGAGAAAAAAATACAAGGTATAGTTACTATTCCTCATGATCATGGAGTATTCACCATTGTTGCATTTAGCATTATTACTCTCTAAGATATTATTACTATTACTATCACCATCACGGATACACAGAGTGCATCGTGTGTCATGTGCGTGCATGTGTGTGTGTATATGTGTGTGTGTGAACGCGCAAGTCAAGTAAGTGTTCAGTGCTCAGAGCTTGTTTTCTCAAAAGAGAAGCTAGGCAGAGTCAATAGCTTGGTGTTTGGGATGCCTTCTTGAGGCAGCCCATCTCCTCCTCCACCCAAATCAAATGAGTCCTTGGAGTCACTGGAGGGAGCGCGCCTCCTCAGGCAAGTGTCCCGACTTGGCAATGGAGGTGGCACCATCCCCAGAGCAGGGTGAAATCCTCCCGGAAGCTCCGAACCCTCGGGCGGATCCACAGAGATGCACGGCGGACTCATCTTCTTCTTGCGGGTGCGTGGTGAGGACTGCTGCTGGAGGCTGTCGGCTCGCGAGACAAAGCCGGAGGAGATCGAACTGCGCTGGGGACTGCTTTCCACGGATGAGCACACCTCGATGGAGTGCCGACGTGGGTCGTCGAGCCAGGACAAGGGCCGTGGTAGCAGCAGAGCTTGCTGGCCCTGAGTGTCCACGCTGTGGAACTTCTTAAGCTGACGTCTTGCACCTTGATCTCCAGTCCCTTCTCCGATCCCGTCGTCGCTTCTCCCTGCGAGCCCCGCCCGGATAATTCGGGATACCTCCTGATCCACAGAGTCCGTTTCCTCCTGCTTCCTGGCGGCCAGTGATGGCAGGGGCGGAGAGCAGGAACGCCTGGAGAACATGTTGTACTGGTCGTAGGGGTTATGCTGCGTCTGGACGCTAGGTCGCGATGGTTTCGGGGAGGCGCCTGGTGTGGCGGGGACCAGAAAGAGGGAAGGCTGGTGATGCTGCTGCTGAGGTGGAAGGTTGACAGAGGGGTCCGACAGCTCCCTAAGCCCCAGGGGACCCTCGTTTTCACCTCCCTCTGTGTATAGAGTCTCCTGAGAGTCAGCACTCACTGCCACCTGAAGAGAGCAGGGACGGGAGGAGGTGAGGGGAAGGTAAGGGGTAACCATTAGGGATTAGGACATGAACAGGTGAGAGGTTAGTATGAGATGTTATGGATGTAGAAGCTAGTGGAAGGGGAGGGGAGCCGTGGAGTTAGAGTGAAGTTCACCATTAGCATTGCACTCCATAAGCTCTCTGCTTCAAAGGATCAGAGGTGAAATTAGAAAAATAGAGAGACCGCCTCAGGGCATCTGTTTTGAATGCATTCGTAGCCCCAATCCGAGGTAGCCAACATTTAGAATCTGATGTTGATTTTCTTCTTTTTTAAAATTTCGTATCAAACTTGAAAGTATCAAATGAAGTAACTTGCCACAAAACGGACCAAAACGTCCCGGCCACACGTTAAACCTTTACCCGAAAAAAATAGTGCTTAAATTGTGCTACAAAGTTCAATAAAACTTGCTTAATAACAGTTACACATTCTGAAGTAACATTCTCAATTCAACAACCAGTTAATCACTAGCTGAAAACATTCTTAGGCCTTTCAGTCTCATGGGCGGTCCTAGGAATACCCTTCCAGGGCTTATCCCCCCTTTTTTATAGTTTTGAGTTTTAATGTCAGGTTTCTAGTCATCTTCTCTATAAATCAGACATAATGAAGAAACTAGAGTATCTATTGACTATTTTTGGTTAGCACCAAGTATTTTAAAGACGGAACGGAATATACTTTTGTACTCTAGCCTGACCACTTGCGGCTCTTGGAAAACTCTTTTATAAAGACCATGACCAAGGCCACCAACTTCACAAACTTTGGTAAAGCAACAATTTTTCTCTCATATAAACAGTACACTAACTTATAAACGAAAACACAATGACAAGTAAAAGTCAAGACACTACTGTCAACCTGTACACAACTACGGAAAGCTTGAAGGGATGCATGGAACTTTTGGCATGCGTAGAGAAGAGACATTTTTATATATTTTTTAAATTCAGTATTATATAAATATTTACTTCATAAAAATGATAAAGTTTATAATATTCTTATATTAAACAAAATATGATTCATATGTATCCTCAGAGGTTTGGGGAAAGCACAAATATCTCCTGGCCCTAGAACCGCCCCTGGTCCTTCTTATTGCCTTCACTGATAGGAAATTTATACTGTGTGCACTTTCAACAAAATCAGAAAATGTACGGGCTACTGGAGAAATTAGCAAATTAATATTTGTCTTCCTTTTGCTCTATATCTTCGTCATGAACTAAACTGATACAATGCCTGAGTAGCAGTACTGTACATGCTACTGCTGTGGGTGAAGTCACGTAGGTGAAAACTTACAATATCAATTGCACTTTCAGAGAAAAGTCTGTAATAGGTACAGTTTTAACTAGGGCAGAGAAACATTTACCCTAGGGCAAAACTACAGGCACTGTTTGGCAGACTGCACTCTGAGCCACTGGGTTACTGAAACAGACCACAAGACCCACATCTCTTCCTGGGGTCTCCTCCTCTCGGAATTATACCTAAAACTGTCACTTTCTTTTAATCAAGGGAATCCGAGAGAGGCACCAGGCCAGTAGGAGAGAGGTGGGGGGTGTTTTGGGAGGGGCTAAAGATCATGAGGAACCATGTCGAATTTGGAAAGTTAGCTGACATTGAGTAAGAAGCCGAACCATAAGTGTCCCTATTCTGTGTTGAAACTTGTATGACTGAAAATATGCTGCCCCCTAGTGGCAGGAAATTGTTTTTACATCTGCATGAAAAATAACTGACGAAATGGCATGTCTGGGAAACTAACAAAAATGTATTATTGTCGTTGTTGTTAATTATATTTTTTTCCAGACATTAAATTTTGTAGGTTAATGTTAAACAGAATACTGTTTGAATACATATTTTTAGAAGATTTTCACATATAAATGATAATCAACATCTGCGTTTACATTTCCGTTAAAAGGCATTCAATATAATTATTGCAGATAATGTCTTCAGAATATCTTTTTTTATAAATGCAACTCTGCATTTATAATGTTAGTATCATTCCTCTTGATCTTTACCCTGCACTTTTGGCCTTTACAGTAGCCATGGTGAAATGCGTTGGGCTGGAGGAACGGGATTTAAGGGGTGTGGTAGGAGATAGAGGGACAGAATTGGGGACGGAGTTCAAGGATCTGTGGCGCTGGAGGCCAGCTGAACCAAGCAGCCCATTCCAGCTCTCTCAGAAACAGGAGTATCTGTGCCTCAGGAGCAGCTCGGGGTCAGGCTTGGGTTGCACCATGCTGAGCTGTTTGGAGTGAGTCACATTAGAACATACGCAGGCCAAAAAGCAGCAGAAAAAGAGGAGAGAATGCAGGAAGGATTTAGAGAAGAAATATACTAGCCAAAGGGAGAGATCAACAGTGCAGAGGTGTCAGCTTTCATACCACTCACATTCCCATACAGTAAGTCTCCAATAACAATCCATAGACAAGGAATATTATGCATTATGAAAGAAGACAAGCAGAGAGTCATAGCGAGCTGCCTACGGAGTCATATGCCACCCCCTTATACCTACAGCAGGTTATTCCAACTTATTTTGATGCTTAAAATAACTTGCCTCATGCAGATTCTAAAGTTGCATTCCAAATGCAAATGTATGATACTGCTACATATATATTCAAATTGAAAACTGTTATTATAAAATTGTAATAATATTCTACAATATTACTCAAATAAATGCAGCCTCGGTGAGCATAAGAGACATCGTTCAAAAAAAAAAAAAAAACAGAAAAACTTACTGATCCTAAACTTTTGAACATTTGTGTATGTAGCAGTTGAATATCTAAGAAATACTGTATGTATGGAGGCAGCTCACTAGATTTTAGAACACTATGTGCAATCAACAAAACCAGAGTGCATCAACATTTGTTAACAGGACAGCCTCTGTAAGCAAAACAAATTTCAATGGAAGCAATGAAAGGACTGAGAAGACTGAACCTGAGCTCACCTGTCTGCGTAGGGTTCGTGAGAGAGTGTGTGCTCGTCGAGGTGGGGGGATTCGAGGGATGCTCTCTGAGTCCGACAGGCTATGAGGACTGATCGGTCTGAACAGATCAGTGGGGACAGTCAAGTGCTGTGTGGGTTCTTCTGTTTGAGAATGTATAGAGCCTGTAGACCCTGTGTGAGGAGACATTTCATATTACACAATATCCAAGTTTCCATCCAGTTTTTGCACTGTTTTGTTATCGACAAAGAGAATATTGCGTTAAAAAAAAAACTTTCAACTGGCCTTTTACCGCTAAAATGTGTGCGTGATGACGTCATCCCTAAAAAAAAAACGAATTGTTGCATATGATTTGGTGTATCGCAAAAAAAAAAAAAAAATTCCCTTGAGCTGTTTCCATACATAATTTCACCTATATTGCGTAAATTATACAGGCTAGTCAGTTCCTCCAGGATTTCGCGGGACTTTTTTCTGATTTTTGCAGCCTAAAATGACTGATTTTGCTGCGGCTTTTTTCTAACTTTGTGGTGATGTTTGCGGCATTTCTTATTGTTTTGCAGTGAAAATATACCACAGACAACATTCTACTAACATTATGACTTTTCTGACTCCATTGTAGGGCTCCAGACTAACGTTTGAGGACACCAGCACCAGTGACATTAAGTTTGTGGCACCAGCACCTGACAGTGAAGCACTCACCCTAATCGCACATGTACATCTCAGAGATGTCTATTTGATGTCTGCATTTACATGCAAGATGTATTTTTTTAGAGTGTTTGCTCATCTGCAATACGTCTCTAAGACGTTTCCTGTCAGATGTCAAATAGACATTTATTAGAATGCATGTAAAACTGCCTCTGAGACGTTTATCAGATTACACAGCAGAAGTTTCCCAGATCTTTAGCAGACGTCTTACAGATGTAATTGTATTGCCTGGGTAGTTTAGATGCAGATAAAATTTACTTTTATTAATGTCATTCAAAATGTCTAAATACAATTTAATAAATATAAAAATATACATTACGGAGTGGAAACGACTGTTAAGCCTATAAGTACTTCTCTGCAGCCATCTACTAACAATAATTTCGTGTCTTTTTTATTTTTAAATAAGTGTTTGCTTCCCTACATTATGAAACTTTTAGTTTTATAAATGGGGGAAACCTATGAAGGATGATAACTTTAATATTAGGTAATACTTAAAGCTTTGAAGTGTTGGGAAAAGTTGTGTGAAGCATATAAAAACATTAGACCATTTCTGCCATAAGTTCTATAGTTTTACTATGTTAAATCCATGGTGAATCGTTGTGTTTATTGAACAATGTTTTTCCAAGACTTGACAGATGTTACGTTGCAATGACGTCACAGGACGCGTCTAAACCCAAAATTTGCGGAAAATCTGCGGCAATTACGAAAATTTGCGAGCTCTTGTGAAAATTGCGGAGTTTGCTTGATGTTGTGATAGATTCAGCGATCGCAGAATCGCAAAATCCTGGAGGGACTGTATAGTACATAATGAACATGAATTAACATCAAAAGGCAGGCTATTTTATAAGAGAGCCTACAGTAGCTACAACTTACTGAAATGTCTCATGTAAAAGCTCACTAAGTGTTTCAAACTGTGTAAATCTTGTAAACATTGCCACGTAATAATACATTTACCTCAGAATAACCATTCGGTGTCCATAAGCTCATCA
>JAUZSZ010000114.1:17311226-17322163 GCA_034780575.1 Labeobarbus marequensis | reverse complement strand
TGCCATGATGCAGTATGAAAGCTATTTCTGTCTGGCAGGCAGGCACAGGAGAGGCACGCTCATCTTTTAGAGAGGGGAAAAAAGCAAAGAACCGAGCTCCATCCAGATTATACCTTCTCTCGAGTCGACAAAAACTTCAGAACTTTCCTATTATGCAAATTAATATGAATGACAAACCAATTTTCAATTGTGTGTTTTGTTGTTGCTCTAATGAGGTGTTACAGAAACAGCACTTTATCATTTTTGATTCATCTGTTTGTTCTTCTAACAATGATTTTGCTCAATTGAACAATCGATCAAAATCCAGATAATTTTTTCATTAAAAGTTCTACAAATCTTTTGAATCCACCATGTGAGCAGAGTTCAAAACAAATGAGTTGTCAGGTCTTAGATTTACAGTAACATTCATCATGAGAAAAACTGTTTTACATCCACTAGAACGCCAAACAACAAGACTTCAACAAACTGGATGTGAAAACAATACCTCATACCGTAAAAATCAAGGTAATCAAAATCATAGATTCTTTTTTTTTTTGCACCGTATACACACACGCCAACTTGTGTGATTCAGGTTTGCTTCTTTCCAAAGAGACGGTAATAAAACAACCCCTCCACCCAAAATGATACATAGGTATAACATTTATATCTCTGATTTATCTTGAACCTGGCCATTTTTGTGTGCGTGCGTCTTTCTGTCAGAGAAGAATGGCTGCTATGCATTGGGAGAGAAGTTGTCTCATAAGATCATGGAAAAAGAAGGCGATAAAGAAAAAGAATGAAGGTAGGAGGTTGAGAAGGAGTGCTCATGAGTGTGGAGCATGTACTATTATACACAGAACAAGAAATTCATCACTTCTAGTTGAATAAATAATACAACACAGTGTCCTAACCAGGCACAATGCGACAAAGCAACAAGCTTTCCAAGTGTCTGTCCTAACCAGCTTCGACAATAACACTATACTTTGTCAGTTGCTTCTGTACTTCTGTGGTGCAAAGTCCCAATTCAGTTTACTCGGCGGCCATCTTGGAAACGCTCCCAGACAGCTATTTTTGAAGTACTACTTGAATGAGAAAGACTGAAATCTCCAAAGCTTTTTTTCAAGATGACGTATCAAGAACATCTTTCAAATCAACAATAAAATCTGACAAAAAAAGTATCATACATTTAACTTTGATTAGCTCAAATTCTGAAAAAAAAAACACAATAGTTGTCACATATTACATACTATACGCTAAATTGTGTCCACACCACAACTATAACGATAAAGACACAGAAGAACGATTCCACTGGTACCACTTTCAGAATGAATTTTTCCAGCTAATGAATGGTACAAGCGCTAACAGTTGATCAGATTCCATCTTTAAAGGAATAGTTCACCAAAAAATGAAAATTATGTCATTAATTACTCACCCTCATGTTGTTCCAAAACCCATAAAACCTTCGTTCATCTTTGGAACAAAAAATAAGATTTTTGATGAAATCCGGGAGCTTTCTGACCTTGGATGGACAGCATAGACTATCATGTTCAAGGCCCAGAAAGGTAGTAAAGACAACATTAAAATAGTCCATGTGATGTCAGTGGTTCAACGTAATTTTATGAAGTTAGGAAAATACAAAAATAACAACTTTATTCAACAGTTACTTCAGTTCCGTGTCCACCTACAACATCTCGTCGTACTCTCGCAAACATGCATCCACTGACGCACAAGAGAAGAAATTGTTAAATAAAGTCTTTTCTAGCAGCTTTGTAAAATTACGGTTGAACCACTGATGTCACATGGACTATTTTAATGTTGTCCTTACTACCTTTCTGGGCCTTGAACGTGGTAGTTGCATTGCAGTCTAAGGTCAGAAAGCTCTTGGATTTCATCAAAATGTCTCATTTTTGGGTGAATTATCACTTTAAAGAGCTTGAGCATTTAAAAGGGCAGATAACATAACTTCAGCATGTGCTTATAATTAACATAACGCTATCACATGGTGTGGACACTACTATAGTTATAGATAGTTACATCTTTCTTGGTGTAAACAGGCCTTTATTGTTGGAATTTTTTAGTGTAAACACACTCCAGAAGAGTTCATAACTATGTGAAATGGGACACACCTAATGTTTTTATAAAGATTATCCAGTTAAAGTGCATTTTTGCATAAATGAACTAATAATAATTAGAAAGGTGAAAGGCTTCTATTTGCTCACATTGATGGCTGCTATATTAAGCGTTATGATTTCTCACATTCTGAATAGTTGCAAAATTCAGAATAGCATATTACTTTTACTTTTTTTTTTTTAAGAGTAGTATGCTATCTCTTCTATATTGTGTTGTGTCACATAGCCCTGCCCACACAAAACTCACTGGACCAAAATCGCTCCTCACATATATTAAACATCAAAAAAATGATGAGAAGAGATTGATAAGTTAGATTTTTGTAACAAATTATATGACAAATCCTTCAAATTCAATCCTTCAAGTACCTTAAAGAAAACCATAAAAAAATTCAAGGTACAAGTTTTTAGTTTCACGCTCTTCAGCTGTGGAGTGGAGTGTGAGAAAGAACGCAAACAGATTGGCTGTGATTTTGTTGCGTCGAGCAGCATTTTTGCTTTAAGCCTGGACAGAAAAATTGCTTTTCACTTGAATCTTGTCACGTTGTGCCTGTTTAGGACATAGTGTTAGACGAAGGGGACATGAGAGAGCTAGTGAAGAAAGAGAGAAGAAATATATGGTGTTGGAATATGTGCTAGACTCTAAAGGACAAAAAAGAGAAGATAGACTGTGAAGTGAAGACAAAAAAAGAGGATAAAAATGTAGAGGCTAAGTTGAAGACTGGCTTTACCTCAGTTTGGAATCCTTCCACTAAGATAGCGACCAGCAGGTTGAACAGGACATAGTTTCCAAAAGTCATGAGGGCGATGAAGTACAGAGCAGCCACAGGAGAGGTGGAGGCCATCCCATTATACAGTACCTTATTCCAGTCCTCCTGAGTCAAGATCTGATGTACAAGCAACAAATATATTCAAACTGCCATTTATACTTAGGTTCAAATGTTTGGGGTCGGTAAGATTTTTTTCATGTTTTTGAAAGAAGTCTTCTATGCTAATCAATAAAATTCTTTCCATTGCAGTTTTGCGAAATATTGCTTTTCTGAATTTCCTGAGAAACCATCTCATGTGAGCTTAAAAACGAAGCTATAAGTTATAACTACTATTATACAATACATGGGATTTTTTGCTAAATTGACGTGTAGTGTTCCATTGGGCGTATTTTCAATTCACATTTCGATTTGTGCAATTTGAAGAGTAATGGAAACATAGCTATTTATGCATTTATTTGACCAACACTACAAAATCAGTAATATTATGAAATAGTATAATTGTTTACATATACAAATTTCTAATTTAGTCTTATTCTGGCAAAGCTGAAATTCCAGCAGCCAATTTCTCCATCCACATATTGTCACATGATGTTTCATAAATCATATGCTGATATTATGCTTATAGCATTCTAATATTCTAATACTTTTGTGAAAATGTTTATAATTGTATTCTTTGATAAATATAAAGTTCATTAAAGAACAGAATTTACTTAAAATAATTACAAATAAAAATTTGTAACATAACACTTTAAAATAATTTTAAAAAAATATTAAAATTAGTTAATTCATTAAAATTAATTAACAATAAGCAAAACATTTGTTACAGTATTTATAAATCATAACATTAGTTAATAAAAATACTGTAACTGTTTATTGTAAGCTCATGTTACCTCAGGTCCAGTAAATAAGATCAATAGATACAGCTTTTTATTTTAATATTGTATTAGAAAATGGTTAAATTAAAATTATACATGATTAATGAAAGCTTTAGAAGTTTGTTAGGTCATGTTAAATAATCTAGTTAACCTATGTTGACAAATGTCACCTTATTGAAGAGAGTTACCTATAAATGTCTTTCAATTTATTGCATTCTTGCTAAATGAAAGCATTAATTTCTTGAAAAAAGAAAGCAAGAAAGAAAGAAAGAAAGGAAAAATCTTGCTGACCCCAAACGTTTGAATGGTAGTGTACAAATGCGTGAAACATGCCTCATTTGAGCATTTGCCATTAATTGGGATCACAAAACATGTTTATATCTGTATTTCGTGCTTTCCACTTATGATCGGATCACTCAATATGAATGTAAAGATGCTTGATTGAAAGTGCAGCTTGTGTAGCATGCAGGAACCTTGCCTGAAAAACTGTAACAATGGCCCACAGCAAAGAGTCAAAGTTCTTGCGGTCAGGAAGTGTGTCTCCATCCCTCTCAGAGCCGAATTTACATCCAAACAGGTGCATGCCTAGAATACTATAAAACACAATTAAAAAATAGTTAAAATGTAAAATACATGGACTGAATGTACAGTACATTCAAACTGCACAAAATGATCTCTCATCTTGCCTGAAAATGAATATGAAAAGCATAAGCAGCATGCAGAAGGTGGCAACATTGTCCATGGTCTTCATCAGGACCACCAGCTGCCTCTGCAGGGCCGGCATGAAGCGGACCAGCTTCAACACCCGCATGAGCCTGAAGGTCCTCAGCACCGATAAACCTCCTCCCTGCTGACCAACAATCTCCCAGACGCTGTCAACACATATAAACACACACATCTGACTATCTGACAAAATGCACAAGCAGGACAATGCGAAAACAAATCCCAGCTACCATAGTTACCCTTTCATTCCTAAGGGGAAAATGCAATAGAGTGGGTTATTTCTTGCAAGAAAAACATCTAAAATGTTTTGCTGTGGTTTGTTGCATTTCAAACAAAGCAAAAAATCTCACTAGTCAATTGAATAAAAGCAGCTAAAAAAAAACTGCTGTGAACGCAAGCAATTCAGCAACAAGATGATTAGAGACGACTATGGAATCTCACAGCAAATAACGACAGCAAATAAATATATTTAAATAGAAAAGTTATTTTAAATTGAAGCAATATTACACATTTTTGTCATTTTTGAACAAATGAATACAGCTTCATTTAGACCCATTTCAAATATATCTAAAAAATCTTGACCCCAAACCTTTGAACTTTAGTGTATCGCAATACACTTTATTTTAATAAATTAATAATTGAGAATTAAAATGACTTTATTTACTTAATTAAAATACTTTGTTATTATTTTATTTATTTTAATTATTATTTGAATGTGTTTTAATATTTTTATCTTGTTATATGCATTTTTTGTTCATTTAAAAGCTGCTTGTTTTATGTTTTTTTGCTGTTTTTTATATTCTTTATATTAAAAAAACTTGACTTGATTATAAACAAAAAAAATACAATTATTAAATATAAAAAAAGATATTTAAAAATCCTTTAAGTGAAATCAATCATTAAAATAATACTTTAGTATGTTTATTTATTTTAATTATTATTTGAATATTTAACAATTTTAGCTCGTTATATCTAATATTTTGGTAAATTGGAAAAACGCTCTTGCTTTTATTTTACCTGTCTGTCTGTCTGTCACTTGATTGATTGATTGATTGATTGATTGATTGATTGATTGATTGATTGATTGATTGATTGATTGATTGATGTAGAGTTATCCAAAGTATTTAAAGGAAAAAAAAACTTTATTTCTTGAGTTTCAGTCTGATTGTTATATGGTAACCAGTATTTCTTTTCTCACCCACGTTAAACCACGCCCCCAGAACAGAGTTCTGTTGGTGACTGTATTTATGCAACACGCTGAGCACTAATAAATGCAAAACCCCATCATAACGCTGCACCATGCCAAATCTTTCGCTTGTTCAGACGTCTTAGTAAATGCAAATTCATGTCAATTGTGAATGGATGGGCGTGAAATTGCAGCACTCATCATGACAGCTGACAGTCATCAGACTGAACAGGCAACAGATGTCCCATCACTCAGTAATGGCTGCATTCTGTCTGGCTGTCACTGTTGTGATATAACACACTGCCAGTGTGCATTTTCAGAAATGAAGATGAACGTCAATAAACAGTGACACAGGCCGTGGTTTCACTGTTTAGAATTTCTAAGGAAAGAATGCAGAAGAGCATGCGTACCTGATTACCACAATAATGCCGTCAAAGATGTTGTACGGGTTCTTGATGTAGCCAAAAGGACCATAAACCAGCAGTTTCAGGAGCATCTCCAGTGCAAACAAACTGGTGAAGACAATATTACTGATTTCCAGAGCGTTTGTCAACTCATCAGGCTGGAAAAGAAAGAGAGAGAATAAGATGATAAAATCAAGACTATCACATAGATGCCATTGTGCCACGTCAGTACTGTTAAGGAGGACACATGTGTACGCAAGGACAAATTTTTTCATTAAAACATTATAAAGCAAATACAGTCACTGAAATGTTAATAATAATAAATAACAGAGCACTATTCTGTGGGAGCTGTGCAACGAAATATAGTTCTTCAATAGCATCCCCATCATTTAATGTACTAGAGGTTGATTTTTATTAAAACTAACAGATTTTTTGAATATGAAGGTCAAATAAAATAGGTTTTGGAACAGTTTTACCATGCCTTTAACATTTTTTTTTGTTTTTTGTTTTTTTTGGGACGTCACATCTTGTTGCTGACATTTGTTGCAGGGTAGTAATTAAATAATTTTGCATGCTTAAAAGTGTACACTACAAAAAAAGTACACATTTTACAAGATACATTTACTTGAAAAGCAACACTGTACATTATATTAAGACTTGTCATAGCATTTTAAATAAAACTTAATTTGCTCTTTTTTCACTTTCTTTAGGTATGAACAAAAATATTATTAAATATAAAATGAATATAAAATATAAACATACACACACACACACACACACATATATATATATATATATATATATACACACACACACAGACGGGGTACATGGGGTAAAATATATAAATATATATATGAAAACAAATTCTAAAATTCTAAAAAAAGTTAAATACAACATAAAAAAATTATATATTATTTAAAAGCAAGTGAAATTAATAATAAAAGCAAGAAACACTCATATCAAAAACACATTCCTTGCAAAAAAAAACAAAAAAACATTCCTTGCAAAAAAAAATAAATAAAAATGAAAGAAATAGATTTTCTTTCAGAGGTTGTCTCAATGCATGTATCTGTATAGATCACCAAAATAGACTACAGAACTACAGTAAAGTGTCACTCCTCTTGGCCTGCATGATTATTTTATACACCATTGATCTCAGTTGAGAAGTTACAAAACTGAATATGCTCAACTCCAAAGGGCCCAGGTCATATTTTGTTCTCATTTAATTAAACAGAACACAGAATCTCACATTCATGGCCTCATATTTCCTAATAGCTCGCGGTGCAGACTGTGCTAGATAAACTAACGTGGGGATTCACTTTTCAACATCACAAACACCAAGTTTCTCATTATTGTTCTTTTGTTTCATCAGAGCGCATTGTTTCGAACTGCAGGCTGAACTTAAAACTCAGATACAGGTGAACTACAAAGAAAGAGCCGCAGATTCCCTGGTGTAATTGATGTTGTTGATAGTTCGGTATGCAGAGAGAGAGTTTCTTCTTTTTTTTTTTTTATGAGGCACGGGTGAATTGAAGGAGAGACATATGGGCCGGTTCATATTTCGCTTCAGTTTTTTCGATTGTAAAAATGAGACTGGGCAAGAGACCCAGCACGCATAACACATTCTTGAAACATCATGGCTAGCTGGGTTTAATGAACAGAGTCTTAAACGCCTGAAAACAAAACACAACATCCCCAAGCATGCAACTATTTTCCTATGAAAACTAACAGTGATTTTAAGAGACATTTAGACAGGTCGCTGAACTTCAGAGTTTTAAATGATGACAAAAACTAGGTAATTGTTTTACCGAGATGATTGTTTCCGCAAAGTAATGAGGAAAAAATACAATTACATACTGTGCATGAAATGAAAAATAACATCTATATTAGCTAATAGAATTAAATGTAATCTAATCAGATTGAGAAGTGGTCCGTGGAGCATGATGATGAAGTGTGGGGCTATTTGCGGCTGTCGAGGTGTTTCACAGAGGTGGGGAAGAAAGCCAGCAGGGATTTTTTTTTAAGCTGTTTTTGGATCAGAGCAGCCCAGAGTTGGGCACTGTCTACCCAGCAGGAGCTTGCACTTGGCCTCTTCATAGGGTGAGGCCCTTCACTTCAAATCAGGACCACTTGTGGGAAGAGTACACCACACACAAATCTATGCAGGAGTGATTTTTCTGGGAACGCCAAGGCTGAAGACTAACGGTGAACTCTGCATGCAAGCTTGGAGAAAGGTTTTGCACCACGAAACATTTCCAGTTGGTGGTTTCTATGGGTTTGAGGTTTCTATGGGGAGCCTGTTATGGGTTATTTTTCTTAAAAAATAATAACAAAAATACTACGCAATGTCCTGGTCTGGTGAGGAACATCCAGACAGGGTTCTGAACTTCAGACCCCTCTTCAGATGAACTGCTTTTAAAGGGCCATATCTCACCAGCTGCACTCTGCTATCAGCTGCTGCTCATTCCAACACATAGCAAACGCAAGATCAGAGTCCCTTTGTCTAATTATACACACTACTATAAACAAAGAACTGTGCCATGAGGATATATATACTGCAGTCCACACTGAAAATTTGACATTCAAAATGTAATTAACAGGGATAGCTCACTCAAAAATTAAAATTTTGTCATTTTATCATTTACTCATGTCATTCCAAACCTGTATGAGTTTCTTTCTTATGTTAAATATAAAAGAAAATATCTTGAAGAATGCAGGTAAATAAACAGTTGATGGTCCCCATTGAATTCCTTGGTATTTCTTTCCCTACTATGGAAGTCAATGGGGAGCACCAACTGTTTGGTTCTTCTTCATTCTTCTTTTGCGTTCAACATAGAGAGAAACGTATACAGGTATGGAACGACATGAGGGTGAGTAAATGATGACGAAATTTTCATTTTGGGGTGAACTATTCCTCTAAACCTGGAAAAAATTCCTGTGCATATAAGGTCAGAATGTAGTTGTAATAATAATACTAACAACAATAAAAGCATAATTTGTAATAGTAAAAGATATATTATAATTATAATTATTAAATATAAATATTTACTTTATTCAAATAAAACAAATTAGGGAAAAAGACAAAGTTTGGTAATGTGTGTACTATAGATACACCTAGTAATGTATTTATTTACACTCTGAGTGAAAATCTTTTAACATTTCTTATTTAAAGGTGCTGTATGTAGGATTGACACCCAGCAGTTGAACGAGGTATTGCAGTCCAAATTCAAAATATTGTAGATGTTTTTTTCACCCGGCCCCTCCTCCTCAGACTTGATGCACACGCAGGTTGCCAGATTAACTACACCAACAGAAACGAGTGCACATGACGATGAGCGAAATTAAATACGCTGTGTTTTCCGTCAACTGGCAACCTGGTGTGCTGAAATACAATTGGGTAAACTGACAGTGGGCGGGTTTTACAAACCATAACATACACAAATGAGAATTACTGATTGAATAACTTTTCAAATTAGAATAACTGACTGTAGCATTGTTTTTCATATAAACAAGTATGTTAACTTAGCATGTTTCTTAAATATCTTTAAACATATTATGGTATTTTTATGCTTTAGTAGAGTCAAAATCCTACCTCCAAAAAAAGTGCTTTTTTGTTAAAAATTACTTAACATTATTTAACTAGTTAAAAAACTTTAATTAGAAAAAAAAACAGATTTTCACAGAGTAATTGTGGGATTTTCAATTAGACAATGACCAGGAGTAAGATGACGATTCAAGAAGTTAAGTTTCCTTCTGAGAAAAGCTTTACAGCATTAAAAAAAAAAAGCTCCCTTGGCAAAGAACATGGCTGTGGTGGCCACTTCCCAAGTATGAGATATGTGTTCCAGTCATTACCAACAATGATGAGTACACGCTTTACATCCAGCAAAAAAACAAAATTGTTTGAAATAATTGAAGGCCATGATGAGCAGTTGAAATTGTTTCATTGAAGCATAAACTAGCTGGTCTCATTTCCTCTCATTATGTAACCTCATTATGACTCAAATGGCTTGTAGACAAGCTAAAAGGTTCACCACATGTTCACCACATAACAGTCTGAACAGTCTAAAACGATTCACTTGGTAAGAAGTTCTCGACTAAAGTAAATAAATGCTTGAAGTGAATGTGCAGTGGACAAAAACATTGACACTTTAAAGACTCCATTACTTGTTGCCTATTGGAAGTTGGAGCTCCAAGTGCTCATAATTCTCTACATTTCTTTCCTCACACAAATTAGCCATATAACACAAATTGGTATTTTATTGATCATTTTCATATTTGGGTAAACCCATGCAGTCAAACACCCACATAATACACCCTCTTATCTGAGGATAGAAGCTCATTGCTGTTTTTGCAATAAGGCCTAACTGTCATTACAACGACTGTGTGAAGTCCCAGGGCAAGTGCTGAAACAAAGCAAGCAACCCTCTGTACTCATTAACTTTCATAGCCACAACAACAATAACCATTAAGCCCCAATAGCACATTAGGAAGGGAATGGAAGCTAAAAGGGGCAGAGTGGGAGGAAGAGGTTGAATTCCCAGCAGAGATGCATATTGGAGATTTTTTGGAATTGAGTGGAATTGATGCTGATTTACTAATTGAAGACGAAACACAGGTTAGAGGTATAAGATGTGTCCATTTGAGGAGTAACATCCTCCTCTCTACACAAGCACATGAACCAGAGATTGCTACAATCTGCACTGCCCGTCCGCAAGGAAGTATGAGAAGCTTAAAGGACTTCATAGCTTCAAGATTAAGAGCTTAAAAAAGTTCACCTACAAGTATGTGTCAACAAGATACTTGAGCTGGAAAACAGGGTATAGATAAACATGGTACATGACGCATAGCTTCTCTTGCGCCACAACATGGGG
>JAUZSZ010000114.1:17185675-17195924 GCA_034780575.1 Labeobarbus marequensis | reverse complement strand
GTGATGTTTTTATCAGCTGTTTGGACTCTCATTCTGACGGCACCCATTCACTGCAGAGGATCCATTGGTGAGCAAATTTCTCCAAATCTGTTCATATGAAGAAACAAACTCATCTACATCTAGGATGGTTTGATGTTGAGCACTTTTTTAATTTATTTATTTATTTATTTATTAGCAAATTTTCATTTTAGGTGAACTATTCCTCTGAATGACACTGATTAGAATTAAAACAAAGCAACAACAACAACAACAACAAAAAAAAACAAAACAAAAAAAAACAAAGGTAAAACAAACTTTTTTTCATTCTTTTTTTTTATGAATTACACAATGCATGTACACATTATTTTGATTGTTACATTTACAATGTTACAGATTTCAAATAAATGCTGTTTTTAACTATATTCATCAAAAATTCATTAAAGTAGAATAATGATTCTGATGTGTGATATTAGTTATGATTAACAATTTTCATCATTGATAATAATAAGAAATACATTTTAATAATATATTCAAACAGCAAACATTTATTTTAAATTGCAATAATATTTCACGGTATTACTGTCTTTACTGTATTTTTAATCAAATAAATGCAGCCTTGGTGAGCAAAAGAGACACATTTCAGAAACAAACCTTACTGACCACAAACCTTTTGATTGATTGGTGGCCAGAAGTCCAACCTGCAATAGGAAAGGTAAAAAATAAAACTATCAAACGATTATTGTGACCAGCGGACATTGTAATTAAACCTATACCACCATCTTTTTCATTAAAACCTTTATTATAGCTTATGCATGATTCAGTGTTTGCCCCGACCTCCCAACACTATTTTATTGTATTATTCCATTAAACATCATAAAAACTGCTGTGTTATTCAATTAAATATCTTAATAACTTGGGATTTTTTACTGCAGACCTATGCAACTTTTCATATCAATCAAAAATATAACAGATTCAACTGTTAGTAATAGTTTGAAGGGATTGCATACGTGTATTTTTGTGACAGCGTGTGTGTTTGCAGTGAGCTTGTGATCGTGCCCTTTTGAGCTGGGACTGGTTTGCTCAGGAGACCTTGACGCTTCACTGTAGCAACCAGTGCAGGAGACTGCATTACACAATGACTCAGACTAGCTTTAATTCTTCAACCCCACACACAGCAGATCACAAAACCATCCCAATATCCATCCCTTCATGTTTATACAGCTGGTTTTTATCATTAATCATTCAGCGACACTATTTCCTAAAATAGCTCATTTTAAAATAACCCCGAAACGGCTTCACTTTTGCTCTTCATTTCCAACATAAACACAGGCGGACATGCGCCTATTTGTCCAAGCTAGCGATATGCTAGTCTAATTTAAGAAACTCCGTGCAGAATGGGGACAGGAAACCTGTTAGCAGAGAATCTCCCCGTGAGATAATATCTGCGCGACATAATTGGTTTACACATTATGACATCACTTCCTCCATTACAGTAACTCTCTTGAAGGTGCCCTTCTGCTGATATTTTTAGTTAACCGGGCGGTAACTCCACTCCTTCCCATCATGCATTTCATCGGGTCTGGGCTCCATACAGCCAACTAGGGTGTCATATTTTGCACACCGCCTCTCTGAATGGATAATTCCTATTGATTTTAGGCGAGAGTTCACTTCCCTCCTATTCCAGCGAATGGAAAAATCCATATAAGTTCTCCCTGCTCATTACCTGTAGAGCTTTTGCTGGAATGGACAAATACATTGATTGGAACAAAACAGCCTGGGTCGGTCAGATCAATTCGGCTTTCATGAGCTCCCTGATTAGATACGGATTCAACACATCGCAAACAGCGAAGGCACATGCTTTTATGCATATGCACACCCGCTGTTTTGTGTAGGAGTGAACACATCGATTTAGTTGACACAGCAAGGTCATTGGGCTCGATTTGCTTTTTCTGTTGTCCAAGGACATAAAGCCACTTTCTCAAATGCTGTGACACTGTTTCTGAAGCAGGCCTTTCTCTCTGTCTCGGGTTGTACGTACGCCCTGAGGAGACTGTGAGGAAAGAGCACACCTGCCCTAGCGACAGAGAGCACTCTCACTCATCACCTCTGGCACGCTGTTAAGATGTACCTGCTCCCCTTGCTGTGCTCTAGGTCAAACAAGAATCATTAGGGATGGTGCACAGTAAGCAAACTGGGACAGAAACTTCTGCTGTGAAACCAGATGGAAGAACTAAAGGTAAACTGAATTGTCCTCTACTGGTGTTTAATTGCTTTGAATAAGTATTTTATAAATATTCCTAACAGACCTATATTAAACAGTTATGCTATTATAAAAGCTCAGAGGCCTAGAAAGTATAATAATTCGTTCACACTCTAATCTGGGGAACAGTTCTCACAATTAATAATAACTTTTGCCTCAGTAAACTTATAATTTTCTGCTTATTAAGGTGGCTAGGTATGGGGTAGGGTTGAGGGATCTAAAATGTGGCCATGCAGAATAAGGCTTTAATATGTGTTTTTTAAGTACTAATAAACAGCCAATAACACAAGCAGTTTGCATGCTAATAAGCAATTAGTTAAAGGGTTAGTTTAGCCAAAAATGAAAATTGTCATGTCGTTCCAAACCTGTAAGACCTTCATTCATCTTCAGAACACAAATTAAGATGTTTTTGATGAAATCCGAGAGCTCTCTGACCCTGCATAGACGGCCACGTTCAAGGCCCAGAAAAGTAGAAAGGACATCGTTAAAATAGTCCATGTGACATCAGTGGTTCAACCTTAATTTTATGAAGCTACAAGAATACTTTTTGTGAGCAAAGAAAAAAAACTAATGACTTTATTCTACAATTTCTTCTCTTCTTTTTTCTACTTCCAAGTTTTGAACAGAAATAAACACCACAAAACAGCTTGTGGAGATTTTGTTTACATCTTTTATTGGCCTCCAAATATTTCATAAAATAATTAACTTATTGGAACCTAAAACTATTCCACATATTTGTTTTTGTTTGGGCACATTTTATCTAGCTATTTTAAGCTAAATTGAGAGGACAATAGGGAGAGGCAGCGAGCGCATGAAGTTATTATTATGACAACCAGAGACACTGCAAGATGAAGAAAGATGTTCTAGAATGAAAGTATCACCAAAGCAGCTTGCAATGGTATAGAAACAGCTTTCTTTCTCTACAACAACATCTTACTGACAATCACAAACAATGGTAGCTACCTTTAAATGGACATGAAGTACAGCTCACACAGAAGTCACTTTCAAACCAAGCAGTTTTCTGCTGGGCAAATTGTGCAAATTTATGACCGCATGAATTCAGGTAGTACATTTAATGGTAGTACAGTCAATGGTAGTACATTTGCTGAAAAATGCTAAACGTGACCACGCTATGAGTTGTAAAGCTGAAACAGAGACATATCATTTTTAGTGAATTTGAGACAACAGTTGTGACAAAGTCTTTCATACAGACACAACAAAAAAGCTATGCCTACTGGCAAATGCTAATGGCAATAACACTCATAAAGAATAAGGAAGCTTTAGACTTTAGCGTGTTCATAAATTTGAAAGAATTACATCATCTTGGCCACAAAATTACTAATGCTGATGGTCCTGTGCTGAAGAGAATTTTCATATCTTTGATTCAAATCCAGAAGAAGCAGACCACAGGATTAGAAAAGCAATGTTCTTAGGCAGACAGATTTCATCAAGACATCTCCTCTTACAAATGACTCCCTCTGATTAGATCAAGAAGAGTATTAACAATTACACAGCTTACAAAGTCTTTACACACTCTTTGAGTGTCAGTGGCAATGATGCAGTACCTGGCGATTGAGAAATAGTCAGGAAACATTTACTGCAGTTTCCAAATCCTTCAGTTCAGTATTTGATACAGATCTGAGCACTGCTAATAGCAGTTAAAAAGGGTCTAATTTAGATATAGTGAAGGTGAACATAATCACTGTAATATGACGTCATGTAATTGAGGTGTAAATGTCACCTTAAACTGTAGATGCCATTACATCACCGACTGCATATTTGGTGAATGCATATAATGTTTAACCTTGGCAGAAACCTAAATGCTCTGTGTGAGCTTATAACTAAAGCATGTGAAAGGTAAATCAGCACAGCTCTCTCATATATATACAAACAGATGTCTAGCTTGGAGATGACACTTCATCATACTGTCCACCTCACACAGGACTCCCCTTCAATAACTAGTACAGAGCCGTAGAGTTTTTATATTATTGCCGAGTCATATGCTGAAGCATTGTCCACACTGGATAAGGCAGGATGAACTATAAAGCTCAGTAGCTGCTACTCAGTAGCTCAGTAGCTGTCCAGACAGCTTGGTTGCTTAAAAAGAATGGTTGACTCATAAAAAGGTCCTTTTTCCCCTCATGCTATTAAAATTACATTCCAAAAAATAAAATAAAATGCCATTAAGAAAGTTTTTTTTCAACATCTATACCGATAAACAGCAGGTGACTGTTTTGTGTGTTCAACAGCTGCAGCTCTTACAAAGGAAAACTGAAACAGTTACAATGTCCATTTGAATAAATGCATCAACTGTTAAAAAAAAATAGCGTTAAACATTTAATTGTGTTAACTTGTTAACTTTGACAGCCCAATAAAATACTTTGGAAAAAAGGGGGACTTCAACGACATCCCTTATTGGAAGGTGCTCTGCGTACAGGAGGTTTAGTGCTGTCTCAGTTTCACTCCAGGCACAAACATCAGGACACCACCTGGAATTGAGACTACTAGCATTCCACCTCATTAATTCATAATGATGAGGTCACCTTAACACAGTCAATGGATTTCCCATCCAGTCAATATAGTGCATTGGGTTCAGCAAAATGCCATGAAACTTTATAGGTAGCAAACTTATATCAAAATTGGAAATAGACAAAGCTTGGACTTACAGTACAATAACTTAAAATATAGCTAAGATAAATTACAATAAATTGTATGTGCTTTAGATAGTATATCGTTTTAGTTCCCTGGGAGGGAAACATGGTTCCCTTGCTGAAAACAGCAGCTTAGACTTAGGAAACTAAGGTTGGTTTTTAACTGGTTTAGTTGGTCAGTCAGTTGGTTTCCCAGCCCGACCATATTCCAAGATCCAAAACCACTCTAAAACCATCAAAAAAAGACAAGCTTGGCCAGACTGAGAGACCAGCTATCTACAGTACCTTAGGCTGGCTTCAGCAGGGATGACATACCATTGCATTTCATATAAACCTTCTCCTTCCTCAAGTCGTTCTCTTCCTTCCCTCTCCACTGTAGGTCTCTGAGAGACATTAAACTCCTCAGCTTCTATACTGTGCTATTAAACCAAAACTTCAGAAGGACTCCTAAACCAGAGCATATGTAGTGTGTTTGTGGTATGCTGTCAGACTGCTTCAAGCAATTAAAGTCATCCCCTGTGGTATCCATTACCCAATCATCCCTCTTGGCTTTGATGCTGTCATATGATCTGAAAAATCCCAAGGCAGTATTCTATGTTGTAATTCATCATAAAACATTCCGGCAACCACAATATCACCGAGAAAGAATTCCTTGAAATTACCATATCATAACCATCTATACTGACCTCAGCCCACCCTTCCCCTTCCTGTTGAGTTCAATGTCAAATTTTCTAGGCTGTTTGTTTCTTTTTTCCCTCAGTATGATTTGTTATGTTTTTGAACTGTAGTGGTGAGCTTGAACTAACTTATTCAAAGCTTACAGCTACTGTAGGCCGCTGTTTTCCCCTCCTCAGTAAACTCCTTAAGGCTTTCTTTGAATCTTGTTTACAACTTACGCCTGGCGGTTCAAAATCATGCATCAAATCATCATTGCAGTCCAAATCTTTCCTAATTCAAGCAAAACATGATAACCACTTGATGAAAATAGCAACAGCTGCAACGAAAAGATGGAAAGAGACATAATACGTTTGGGAAGATAAAAAATAGTCCTTGCATCCTTGCTCACGCCGCAGGTCAATGGTGGGCTGGAGGATGTCTCTGAAGTCCAGTGACATTTTAAAGCGGCAGATTTCAACCCACTGCTCAATCGAACATTGAATTTCTCACAACAAGAGACCTCAAACCAAGACCCCTTGAGTGCCAAGGTTACTGTGTGAGACCCTGAGCCTATAAACACATCAAGACACCAGACACCGCTGAACCACTAAGCCCAGGCGGCCTGTTGTCTGACAAACCGACATCCAGTGCCAACTAAGGGCTGAGAAAGCAGAAAGGGATTTGACATTAACCCCGCTTAGCTCAAACTCCTTACTCTTATACCACTCTCATGACATGGTAATCCGACGGTGACCACAGACTGAAGACTGACACATGCTGAATATGCTAAAAACAACATGCTGATGTCTCTCCAAATACAAAGATCTTGTTAGAGTTGCAACCTGAGTTCGGATTAAAGGAATAGTTTATTAAAAAATTAAAATTTGCCAAAAATTCTCACCCTCAGACTTTTCAAGATGTAGATGGGTTTGTTTCTTCATCGGAACAGATTTGGAGAAATTTAGCATCACATCACTTGAATTACATTACAGTTCAACTTGTGGAACATGTCCATAGTTAATGTGATTATCAACCTACCAGACCTGTGGTAAATGTTACAGGACACCTTTGAGAACTTGGAGAATTCATACTAACATTAAAAATTACCTTGTTAGTTAAATGTAAAAATGGCCAAGAAAAGTGACAGCCATTCTGAAAATGTGGTTTGAGATACTGTTAGATAATAAAATCTCCACATTTACAGGTATGAAAATTATCGTCTGAATCAGAAATGTCATTGTTTTGAACTTTTTTTGAGAGTAGGGCTGTTATCAGACAATTTCTAAGGCTACATTTAGGTATCTGGGATGCTTGTTTCAAAGAACTGAGAACTAAAATTAACTATTAACACATACATACACTACTAAATACAAGCATGAATTTTCTAAATGAATTTTTCTAAATGAGTCACTCCTCAGCCTGTTGTGGTTTACACAGCCATAAACAGCTGTAAACACAAAATGAGGATGCCAAAGGTTTAACTTGTCTGGCGTTACCTGTTTTTGACCAAAGAAATAGTAGTGAATTAATTATGCACATGGTATTTTTTATAAACCATCATCAATTTCAAGTGAAGTTGTAGAAGGTAGTTGTCTTACCTATAAATAACAAACTGCTTTATCACAGAGCAGCAATGCAAATGTTCTTCTGCAGATGTCACCCTGAGAAACAATCGTTGTAAAGAATCGAACAATTCTAAAGATAAACCCATGTGACATAAACACAAACAATGAGTACAGGAAGAGAAAAAGCAAGAGGGCAGAAGAGGCACTGAGGGGCAGATCAGGATGCGAGTTAGATTGATTAACTGATCCCGGGACAGTGAACCATCTCTGCTGTTTGGGTGGTTGCTGGGGGGCTGACTTATATGGAAAAGTCTTGGATATGCAATGAAAATGAATGGTGACTGAGACTGAGACACAAAATCTCCTTTTCTGTTTTACTCAAGAAAGAAAATCATGAAGCTTTGGAACGACATGATGGTGAATAGGATGAACTAACTCTATAGTGGAGATTTCAGTTATGTTTGATGTACTGCACATGTAAACTTTGTCTAAGAAGTTTCCCCTTAGAATGAATAAAAATAGAAACAAATTAGTCATTTACTGACATTCAGTAAAAGTATTGTATAGTAAGAGCATAGTATGAACACTGGATGTTCATTTTAAGATTTGCTAAAAATTACATTTCACAGTGTTATGAATAAATTACTAGTGTTTTTAAAGATTACCTTTAAGTCAATGTTAAATGATGACAAAGGTAATCTAAAAAATAAGATAAACCTCTAAAACTGGCCAACAACCAATATGGTGCTAATATATCATACATCTCTAGAGCCTCCAGTGACCGCTAATGCCAACTCTTGAGCCATCGTCATCCACACTATAATCCCAACCCTCCTACGCTGTTTAGATTTGCTTTTCAAAGGAAGACAGAAGTGCATAAATAGATAAATAAAAGAAAAATTGTCACAGTCCCACACTGGTGGAGAGATAGCAGTCAAGGCCACATACCATACAAGCCCCCTGGGGGCAAAGAGACAGGATCGTTATATAGCCGATCTCCAGAGAGCGCAGCCTGGAACCGTTCTCATGGCTACCACCATACAACATCATGGACGTCAATAAAAAACAAGGAAATAAGACTCTGCACTTTTCCAGTGTGTACAAACAGCAGCTCTTAAACACTCATTGCTCTCTATTGGCTTGCTATAAACAGTACTAGAGCAAAAAGGCCTATTCGGTTTTTTATTAGCCGAGATGAAGCTAAAAGAGGACTGTGTCAGTCAATAAAGCATATATGATCTTATCCATCATTTTTGTACTCTAAGGCTACCCGACTAACGGAGGCATTACTATCTATACTGACATACAAAAACAAACAATAATTCACAGGCTTCCCTGCCTGGTTCCCATGCCTCTGCTGTAGAACCAGGAGCGGAAAAGCCTGGGAGAGAGAGTGAAACAGCAAGTCATACCATAAATGTGTAATATAACAAAACAAACTAGGAAACCTGGCAAAAGAAAAAAAAAATCTAGGAAAGACAGGGCTTACAGTGAAGCAATAGGCAGCACATTGATCTTTTCCAAAGTGTGAAAGTGGGACACATCAATAAGATAGAGCAAAGTGGCAGTGTGGTGAGCACCACACTGCTCGCTCGTGGTCCCTCATGACTGACTGCTAGAGCAATCGATTGGTGGGAGGAAAGCTGGGTGAAATTCCAGCTTCACACACGGCACACTGGGGGTTCACCGCACCGCCTGCCAGAGGAAGCTTCCTATTGAGCTTTACTTTGACTAAAAACACTGAATAAGCTACACACAATAACTGACATTTAGAGACTATGAGCAGACCAAAGGTATACAAGCCATGCTTTGCCTGACTGAATGAAAAACTATTTAGCTCATACCTATCATCAACTGGAGCTTTCAAGCTTCAAAAAAGAAAATAAAAGCACCATAAAAGTATCATAAATGGTCCAAGTCTTCTGGAGTCATACAATACAAAAGTTGTTATTCACTGAAAATCTAGACATCCACCCCTAGATCTCCTAGTGTTCATGAGAGAAGTAGCGATGAATGATGAATGAATGATTCTTTTGTGCAGGATTCACTGAATTAGTTGAAATAGTTCATGGAACCTTTGTTTCTGGTACAACATCGTAACTCACTGCTTAACTATACCATCAACTAGCTAGTAACAACTGTTTCCTGAAACCTTAGTAACTTTTTCACAAATCTGTGATACCCAAGTGGTGGGGTAATAATGTCTGATAATTAATTGATTGAGATCAAATTAATGTTAGATTTTTTTGCTATAAATAACAAAAATGGCATCTGAGGACAACTTGAGGAATCTTTGAGGAAACACTATATCGTTGAACTCTGCTGATAGTGACAAAGCATTCGGCCCCGGTTGGATACTGATGATTTTGTAAAAAATGATTCAAAATGATTGCCCTGAATGATTCATTCACTGATTCTCAAGTTCAACTCACCGACTCAATTATTTGGTCACAGCTCATTGAAGAGGGAAGATTACCAGTGAATAACAGCTTAAATTTGAGTCTGTGTCTCACAAAAGTCTAAGAAATCTTCAGAAGACTCGAGATAATAAAGAGCTTGAGACATATATACTACTTTTATGGTACTTTCGAAACCTTTTTGATACCTGAAAGCCTCTATGTCAATGTAGTTGCACTTTTCCATGTAGTTCCAACCTATAGTTCTCTTTTTGTGTTCCACTGAGGAAAAACAAGTCATAAACATGACCAAACGTCTTTGAAAGAACTATTAATTTAATTACGCATACTTAAATACTGCTTCCTTTGAAAATCAGCTCAACTTCTTAGTCCCTTCAACCAAGGCGTATTTAAAGACAAACAAGTCTGACCTCTACAGGGAAATAAAAGTTTTGAAAAAAACCATTCATGAGCGATGAGAAGATGTCCATTCAACAGTCAAAAGAGGATGTTGATGTTTACAGGAAAAGCTCAACCTCTAGTCTTGAAGAGAAGAGGATCTCCTCTTTGCACACCATCTGGGTCAACAGCTAGATAAAACAGTTAAGTAGTGGATGTTTATTGTCCATTAGTGGGAAGAGAGCATTGATTCATAGAGATTACACAAGTTTGATGCTCAATACAAATTTCCAGCAGTGCAAATAAATGCTAAATGATGGGTTTATTGGCAACTTCATCATA
>JAUZSZ010000114.1:17175379-17185575 GCA_034780575.1 Labeobarbus marequensis | reverse complement strand
ACATCGCATTTTTTTTTACAAGGGACCTCAACCCGAGACCCCTTGAGTGCCAAGGTTACTGTATGAGAGGCATCAAGAACCAGACACCACTGAAGCACTTAGCCCAGGCAGCCTGTTTTCTGACAAACTGACATCCAGTGCCAACTAAGGGTTGAGGAAGCAGAAAGGGATTTGACATTAACCCCGCTTAGCTCAAACTCCTTACTCTTATACCCCTCTCATGACATGGTAATCCGACAGTGACCAAAGAGTTTGGAAGATGCTGAACATGCTGAAAACAACATGCTTATGTCTCTCCAAATGCAGAGATCTTATGCAACCTGAGTTCGGATTAAAGGAATAGTTTACTCAAAAATGAAATTTTGCTAAAAATTCTCACCCTCAGGCTTTCTAAAATGTAGATGAGTTTGTTTCTTCATCGGAACGGATTTGGAGAAATTTAGCATTACATTACTTGCTGACCAACGCATTCTCTGCAGTGATTGGGTGCCATCCAAATGCATAGTTAATGAGATTAACAACCTACCACAACTGTGGTAAATGTGACAGGACACCTGTGAGAACTAGGAGAATTCATACTGGCATTAAAAAGTACCTTGTTAGCTACAAGTAAATGCAAAAACGGCCAAGAAAAGTGACAGTAATTCTGAAAATTTGGTTTGATATTGTGTTAGCTAATAAAATCAAAATTTACAGGTTTGTAAATTATCATCTGAATCAAAAATGTCACTGTTTTGAACATTTTATTGACCGTAGGGCTGCTATCAGACAATTTCGCAGCTACGTGTAGGTATAAGAGATGCTTGTTTCAAAGAACTGAGAACTAAAATTAACTATTAACACACACACAACAAACACACGCATGAATTCTCTAAATGATCACTCCTGAGTCACTCCTCAACCTGTTGTGGTTTACATAGGCTTAACTACAGTATGCCAATGGTTTGCCATCTTGCAGCTGTAAACATGAAACGAGGATGCTAAATGTTTAACCTGTCTTGCATTAGCTGTATTTGACCAGAGCAATATTACTGAAGTAATTGAAGGTATATTTCTGTAAACCATCATCACTTGTGAAGTTGTAAAGGCAGTTGTCTTACCCATAAATAACAAACTGGGTCTGAGTTTCATCACAGAGGAGCAATGCAAATATTCTTTTGCAGACGTCACTCTGAGAAACAATCGCTGTAAAGAATCGAATAGTTCTAAAGATAAACCTGTGTGACAAACACAAACAATGAGTACAGGAAGAGAAAAAACAAGACGGCAGAAGAGGCGGTTAGGGGCAGATCAGGATGAGAGTTTGATTGATTAAGTGATCCTGGGACAGTGAACCATCTCTGCTGTTTGGGTGGTTGCTGGGGCTGACTTATATGGAAAAGTCTTGGATATGCTGAGAATCCTCTATAGAGCAGTTAAACAGCAACCTCTGACCTTACAAAGATGTTACAGTACCAGACGAAAGCGTTTTAGCAACAGTGACGTCAGCTTGAGCGAGACTGTTTTTTCAGCTGACCGCTGTGTGCAGAAGGACTGAGACGCAAATGCTCTTAAAGGGAGAGTTCAGTATGTGCTCTTTGAAGGCATAGAACACTCAAAAGAGAAAAAAAAATGTCAATTATTCACCCTCATGTTGTTATAAACATTTATGCCTTTGTTTTTTCCATAGAAAGAAGATATTAGGCAGAATGACAGTCTTTCACTGTTTGGGAAAAAGAGATGCAATGAAAGTGAATGGTGACTGAGACTGTCCATCCCAAACATTCTGCACAACAACTTTTCTGTTATACTGAGGAAAAAAGCGTCATGAAGGTTTGGAACGACATTGGGTAAACAAATGATTACAAAATAATAATTTTAGGGTGAACTAACTCTTTAGTGGAAATCTCAGTTATTACTTTGTCGAAGTCTCACATTATGATGAATAAAAATGGACACAAATTAGTCAATAATTGACATTCAGTAAGAGTATAGAGAAATAAAATGAATGTGGATAACACCGCTGAGATTATTTGGTCTTGGAAGAATGGGAAATATTTGAGTTCATATTGACATCTCTAACTACTAATTACAAACCTTCACGTCTTGGCAAATCACAAAATTAATGAGACTTTATTTTCCTAAAAAGAAACATCTGAGAAATAAAAACTTCAGCAAACCACACTATTTAGTTTCACTGTTGTATAGAATAAGCAACTGAGACATTCATGCAAGAAATTTATTAAATTAAAATTCTGGCCGACAGCAATAAACTGATAATTATTTTTCTTTTTAATGGCTGATATTATAATTCAATACTACAATTTACAAGTGATATATACAGTATGAACACTGGATGTTAATTTTAAAATTTGCTAAAGATTACATTTTACCGTGTTATGAATAAATTACTAGTGTTTTTACAGATTACATTTAAGTGAGTGTTAAATGATGACAAAGGTCATTTAAAAGTAAAAAAAGAGCATGAACGATTAGATATCCAATATCAAAAGATAAGTAAGAATAAATAAATAAATAAAAACCTCTAAAATTGGCAAACAACCAATATGGTGCTAATATATCATACATCTCTAGAGCCTCCAGTGACCACTAATGCCAACTCTTGAGCCTTCATCATCCACACCATAATCCTAACCCTCCTACGCTGTTTAGATTTGCTTTTCAAAGGAAGACAGAAGTGCATAAATAGATAAATAAAAGAAAAATGGTCACAGTCCCACAGTGGTGGAGAGATAGCAGTGAAGGCCGCATACCGGACAAGCCCCCTGGGGGCAAAGAGACAGGATCGTTATATAGCCGATCTCCAGAGAGCGCAGCCTGGGACTGTTCTCATGGCTACCACCATACAACATCATGGACGTCAATAAAAAGCTTGGAAATAAGACTCTGCCCTCTTCCAGTGTGTACAAACAGCAGCTCTTAAACACTCATTGCTCTCTATTGGCTTTCTATAAACAGTATTAGAGCAAAAAGGCCTATTCCAGTTTCTGCTAACCGAGATGAAGCTAAAAGTGGACTGTGTCAGTCAATAAGGCATAAATGATCTTATCCATCATTTTCTACTCTTAGGCTACCCGACTGAGGGAGACATTACTATCTATACTGACATACAAAAACAAACAATAATTCACAGGCTTCCCTGCCTGGTTCCCATGCCTCTGCCGTAGAACCGGGAGCGGAAAAGCCTGGGAGAGAGAGTGAGACAGCAAGTCATAGCATAAATGTGTAATAAAACAAAAACTAGGAAACCGGCAAAAGAAAAAAAAAAACTAGGAAAGACAGGGCTTACAGTGAAGCAATAGGCAGCACATTGATCTTTTCCAAAGTGCGAAAAGCGGGACATATCAATAGGATAGTGCAAGGCGGCAGTGTGAGTGCCACTGTGCTGCTCGCTCGCGGTCCCTCATGACTGACTGCTAGAGCAATCGATTGGAGGGAGGAAAGCTGGGTGAAATTCCAGCTTCACACACGGCACACTGGGGGTTCGCCGCACCGCCTGCCAGAGGAAGCTTCCTATTGAGCCTTACTTTGACTAAAAACACTGAAACTGCACACAACGACTGACATTTAAAGACTATGAGCATTTTGGCATTTTGTGCCAATTGCAGAATTCTAACCAATCACCAACTGGAGCTTTCAAGCTTCAAAAATGAAAATAAAAGCACCATAAGTCCATATCATAAGTCCATATGACTAACACTTTATATTCCAAGTATTATGGAGTCATACAATAGTTGTATGAGACTGAAATTTAAAGTTGTTATTCACTAGAGAGTTCATAAGAGAAGTAGTGATAAATGATGAATGAATGATAATTTTGAGCTGGATCTTTCACTCAGCTGAATTAGTTCACAAAACTGGTCAGCAGTATGTTTCTGGTACAGCATCGTAACTTACTGCTTAACTACCATTATACAACACATTTTGGAAGAAATGAACTAGCTATTCACAACGGTTACCTGAAACCATAGTAACTTGGACGCAAATCCATCGTTCAAACCATGTTGGTTCAACAATATGTAACAACTGTTAATGATGTTACCCAAGTGATGGGGTAATTGACCTTATTCTCCAGCGAAACAAGCGAGCCACCGTCTTTAGAATATTGTCTTTGAACTTCCGTTTGTGCGGTAGCTCTGTATATTTCTATGAGATCACTGTATTGTATTGTAGAGTCAACAAAAGTTAATCGCGAGCATTGTAATGTTTAAAGCAAATGTCTTAAATGTCAGTAGACCAGTAAGATTTTAAAATGAGCGGTTCATTCATAAATTCGTGAGATCTCTGTGGAAATACAACTGGGAGACAGAAGACAACAAACACAGCGCTAAAAAGGGGTGGGGCTACATAAGGTCAATAACATCTGCTAATAAATTGGTTTGATATCAAATTAATTGTTAATTTATAATACTTTATAGATTTTTTTATAGAAAATTAATAGATTTCGCTAAAGAAATCGCTAAACTCTGTTGATAGTGACAAAGAATATGGTATATGGTAAATCATATTGATGCTTCTTGAAAAAAAAAGAGTCAAAATGAGTCCCCTGATTGATTTATTCACTGATTCTCAAGTTCAACTCACCGAATAATTTGGTGATAGCTCACTGGAAGATTATCAGTACATAACAGCTTAAATTTGAGTCTGTTTCTCATACAAAGCTCTCAGAAAACTTCAGAAGACTTGAAATAAACTGCATTAAACATATATACTATTTTATGGTACTTTCACATCCTTTTTGATGCCTGCAAGCCTCTGTCAATGTAGTTGCTCTTTTCCATGTAGTTCCAGCTTTTAGTTTCTCTTTTTGTGTTCCACTGAGGAAAAACAAGTCATAAACATTACAAAGCTTTTTTGAATAAACTAGTTATTTAATTACGCATATTTAAATACTGTTTCCTTTGAAAATCAGCTCAACTTTTTAGATCCATCAGCCAAGGCGTATTAAAGACAAACAAGTCTGACCTCTACAGGGAAATAAAGGTTTTGAAAAAACCATTCATGAGCGATGAGAGGATGTCCATTCAACAGTCAAAAGAGGATGTTGATGTTTACAGGAAAAGCTCAACCTCTAGCCTTGAAGAGAAGAGGATCTCCTCTTTGCACACCATCTGGGTCAACAGCTAGATAAAACAGTTAAGTAGTGGATTTTATTGTCCATTAGTGGGAAGAGAGCATTGATTCATAGAGATTACACAAGTTTGATGCTCAATACAAATTTCCTGCAGCGCACATAAATGCTAAATGATGGGTTTATTGGCAAACTCATCATATACGGTGCACAGATGAATATCCATTTCCTAACTGCATGGAAGCCGGGCAATTTCAAGCCTCGTGTGAATTTTATTGCACAGATTAGGTACCTGGCAATAAAAACACAACAGCAGAGACATACTCTGTCATTTTTCACATTTTCAAAGCAACTCACGCTTCACATGAGCTTTGATTAAAAGCTAAACGGTGGTATTGCCAGTGTTCAAGGAGATTTTTTTTGGTGCTTTTTGCACATTGTAGTTTTGCAAGAGCAGTCAACACCGAGAACGATGCCATTTCTCTTCGAGCGTAGAGAGGTAGGTCATCGAAACGGGACTGAAACAGAGCAATTAGATCCTGTTACTTTGCTTTTGACCTCCGGCCAAGGAAACACCAAAATGAGCTGTTGTTCTTGCACCAAGGCCAAAAGTTAGTTCAGTGTTACTTATTTAAATTTCGGCTCAGCATCCAATCAGATTGCAACTCTTTTATTTATTTTTTTTCAGATCAGAGCTTTTATCAGGGGAATGTTCTGGTCGCCATTCCAGCAGAAGGTATTTCCTCATATCAAAACCTGATCTCAGAACGTTTTGGCAGCTATGGTAGGGAGCTGGGAGGAAAAACAAGGGTCCTAAAATACTCCAAAACATGATCTGTGGCTAATCTCATTAATCACATGTGTCTTTCATCCAAAACAAATGCAAAAAGCCTGCATTGTCCAAATATCATCCTGTCCGTGGCCACAGTGGTGAACAATGTGTATTTGTAATAACTAACAGATCCGCAAATGTGTTCGTTTTGACCCAGTTGTGATACTGACCCGTAATCTATAAAGGAAATCACTGATCTGAGTGTGCCTAGAGTACTAAAAAAAGTTCTGCTTCCTGAAATGGCTCCAAATTCTAGACAAAAGGATCAGTAATAAAATAAAATATAGGCATTAGAGGGCCATAATAGAAGCTAGTCTGTGAGCTCAACATGTAGATTCGAATGAGAATAGTAACACTGCATAAATTCTGCTCTTCTGTTTGTTACTTGAAGTGTAGGAGCTGCAGTAGTGTAGATCTGTGTGCAAAAGACAGAGGAAACAATTGAATCCTGCTGGGAAGGAATAAATAGAAGAGAAAGTGCAGTGACAGAAGAGAAAGTAAATGTCTCCGGAGAGGTGCAGGCGAAAGATCAGACTCGCCAGACATTCGCGACTCCCCTCGGAGTCCAAAATTTCACTTTTTCTTTTGTTTATTGTTTGGAGGCGGTATTGAGGCTACCAGTCACTGCTCTCTCATGCCAGAGATATGCCAGAAAGTACTTACTGGACATACAGCCAAGTAAAGGCTGATTTTAACATTTAACTCCCTTGTCTTCGCACCAAAGCATGGATTACGGGAGCAACATTAAAAATTTGTTCCAAATGCTCACTGATGCTTCTCCTTAATCTCTAATTAATATTAATAATTTAACTGTTTTTCAGAGTTTGGGTAAGCTCTAAATAATTAGGTATAAAAATTAATCAAAATGTACATAAAATTAAATGAGTGCTTTTAATTTAAATAAAAAAAACTATTAAAACTGTTATAAAATTATAAAATATATCTCTAATGCTGTCAGTTCTTGTTACCTACATTAAAAGTCAGCATGAAATCAAAACTGACACAATGTAAAAGAATAATCAGGGGTTAAAGTCAACTTTAACATTTGAAAGGACCTGAAGAATGAAATCTATATCATACACTTGGAAAATTATGAGCTATATCCCTGCTTATCGACACTAGGGGTATGACAATAGACTTAGCTCATGAGATTAAACAAAATACAGGTACTTCGTTCTCTAGAACAAGACAATATTTTATGTCTTAAACTTTTATTTTGAAATCACGATGTACAATAAATGGCATATTTAGAAATAGGTTGATGTATTCTCTTGTGTTTATAAATGATTCACGTTACAAATCTAGTGTGATTATGCACACTGTTTTCCCAGATGAACGTTAAGCAATTCAAATTCACAGCATATGCAGAGGAAGAGTATAGCCCCTCTCACACATACAATCTTTACTGGTAAATTACCGGTATGTTACCATTGAGAGATCATGTGTGAACAGGACCTTTTCAAAAATCCCGATAAAATGTGTTCTGGCAATCATATCATTCTTATGGAGATGACATGATTACTCTGAGCTGTTTACAAAGCTCCGCTGCTTTTTAATTAGTTTTTCTATGTAAATATGCGCTAGATGGACATCTTTGACCATTGCACCTCACAGCTTTTTCAACGTGTTGCGTTTCTCCATTCGTCAGGGCTGCGACTCTGCAACTGGATACTATTACTAGTCTTTAGTCTGTTTATAAGAGCAAAAAATTCTGATTGGCTAGTAATGTTAGTTTGGTTGATAGTGAAAGCTGTGCTCCTCTTATACCATTGAGAGACGAACTCATGGACTCGAAAGTGATAAACAAGTTGTTGTTTTTTTAAATGTAGGATTATTTACTTTTTTGCGCAGCCAAACGCTGCACACCGGAAATCCGGCACGATGCCAGAGAACTTTAAGCCCTGAATAATTCACCCAAAAATGAAAATGTAATAACTCCAGTCCATCATATAACATCTTGAAGCAAAAATATGCATGTTTGTAATAGATGAATCCATCAAGACACTTTTATCTTCAAACTGTTTGGCTAAAATACGAGTCCTCTTTCCATAATATTGCTTCTTCCAGTGAAAAAGTCATCTCATCTGAATCAGGAGAGAAATATGCACACATCAAGCACCGTTTACAAGTAAAAACAGTCCAAAATAGTTCTACACAAATATGTTGGTGGATTTTGACATGAAAGAAAAACAGGAGATGGACTTTTACCACAGCTTTTTTTGTATTTTTCACAAAAGTGCAGTTTTTCATGTCACACGACATTAATTGATGGACTTGAGTCCATCAGCTGTTTGGACTCTCAGAGGATCCAATGGTGAGCAAGTAACGTAATGTTAAATTTCTCCAGGTCTGTTCAGATGAAGAAACAAAAGTCATCTACATCTTGGATTGCCTCAGGATGAGTGAATTTTCAACATATTTTCATTTTTTGGAGGGTGAACTTTTCCTTTAACAAAATAAAACAAAAATGTACAGTAATAACTTGCGCTTCCTCTAAAACTAGTTTCATTTTCTGATGACATCACCTAGGCCGAGCAGGCTATTGGACAATAAAAAAACAATAACTCCATAGCTATCAATCCATAGCTATGTAATGCCAACCTTTCATAATCCAATCAAATACCAATTCATAAAATCTGCACTAACTTTTTCCCCACTGAACTTCCTTTTTCACTAGGATATGTCAAATTACAGTTCAAGTACAGTGTGCTGCAATCGGCAATTCTCACTGACTTTAAATAGCTGAAGACTCTCAAAACTTGACAGAATGTCCACCTCTAGACGTCCTCCCTCTTGAAAGCAACATTAGCGGCAGTGAATAGAGTAAACAAACCTGACACTTAAAGAAACACACTTTCTCTGCCCTCAGCAAACTTGCACAGGGGTTTGACTCGTCCTACACAAGCAATCAAGCGGTGAAAGTACAGAGATGAACCAAGTAAGAAGCATAAAGAGAGGAGGAGACGCTGTCCCACTTTCATAAGCCTGTGATGAATAGCGTTGTCGCTTCTGTTTTGCTGAATCCAGAAATTCCCAACATCTGCGGGTGGCTGAGAATCGTAGGTTAGCCGGGCTCAACGGCTTGTGCATACATCTTCCCTGATGGTGGTGTATGTCAGTGCGCATGAAAGCAAAGTGCGGAGATCCCCCAATCCCAGCGGCCTACTTAGTGAACCAAAGTACTTCTACATACATACTCCATTATATCAGACAGAAATGGCTCACCTAGGACAGCCAACATATTTCTTCATTATTTAAATAATTACAGGTGACCAAACGACCCCAGACAATAATGCACCAGGGAAAAGCACAATAATAAATGACATTAACTAAGATGCACAGCTTCCATGAGTATACAGTAATTCTTTATTTATACAGCTCTCATGTGGCAAGATAGATACTGTGCATTCAGCAAGATGGGAGGGTTTAACAAACTTTAAATGAAACAGGCAGATGGTGTAAACACTCGGACCATTCGGGGCTTTCAAGGGACACAAGATAGAGATGTGGTATAAACTCTAAACATAAAAGTCAAACACACTGTCAGAACTCCCTTTGTGTTGCTGTCACTTGCACACACTAACATACACAGACGTTCCTCTGCTAGATAACAGTGCTATAGTTTTGGCCCCGGGCTAAAAACACCAGCTTCTCCCCTCGGAATGAAAAAGCTGAGAACTGCTGAGATGGATTATGATGGCTACCCCTGACTGTCAAAAAAAATAAAATGGTAACTGTGACTTGCAACTTTATATCTCGCAACTGTGACTTAAAGTCTCAATTTGGTAAAATGAACAATTTTCACAATTGCAATTGTGAGATAAAACTAAACTGTGAGAGATAAAGTATCAGTTATGAAAGATTATTTAATCAGTGTGAATGTGTAACTGCAGCAGTGAATTTATATCTCTTATTGTGACTATATATTTCATCAAAGTGGCATTTTTTCATATTTGAGACTTTACCCTTCACAGTTGTAATTTATTTCTTAAACTTTTTCACAAATACTCATTTTATCAGACAGCAGATTTCAGATAGTGCCTTCATAGTTTTATAATGAGGTTATGACTTTTGAGCATTTGAAATTTCCACACAATACTTTGCCTCAAGTATGTGTTTATTAAATATTTTGGTGACTTTTCTTATCTTTTCAGCTATTGATAAGATTGCAGTGCTGTTTATTGTGTTACTGTGTTAATTTAACACATTTTTCCATTTTTCCACCAGCATAATGACACAAATTTGCATTTAAAAAAAAAAAAAAAAAAAAAAATCCATCTGTGCTTATTTATA
>JAUZSZ010000114.1:17156107-17167740 GCA_034780575.1 Labeobarbus marequensis | reverse complement strand
TATAATATGCATTTATTTTTACCTTATTTGCTCAACGACTCCCAAACGATTAGTTTAAATCTTGCCTGTAATGCCTGATAAAGCAGCGTTTGTAAAAGCAGTGCTGCTTTGTGTACAGCGTTACCGGG
Source organism: Labeobarbus marequensis (assembly GCA_034780575.1). Lineage (NCBI taxonomy): Eukaryota > Metazoa > Chordata > Actinopteri > Cypriniformes > Cyprinidae > Labeobarbus > Labeobarbus marequensis. The sequence continues at coordinate 17,167,612 of JAUZSZ010000114.1, read as the reverse complement.
GAAACCGTTATGCTCCAAAAGCAGCACCTAGTGGCAAAAAATGAATTTGCATTTTCATTCAGACCAACACGAAAAGACCAACTAGTGGGCAGGCAGTATGCTAATGTTTCATGTTGACGTCAACATGAAACTGCTTGGGATTCGTTTTAAAAACAACTCGTTTCAAAGATTCAGAGTCGACTCCTCCTTTTGAGAGATGATAACTTTATACATGGTGCACTTTCAGATTTAAAACTTTGCAGGATGTTTTCACTCACTTAGAGCTGTGTTACACAGTGCACGAAAGGTCATTTTCAAAAATCCATAATAAAAGGTAATTTTCAAAAATCCATAATATAGATGTGTGTGTGTGTGTGTGTATAATATATATATATATATATATATATATACATACATACATACATACATATATATATGTGTATGTAAAAATCATTATATATTGACCAGCCTTATGTGATACAATCTTTGTATTACAGTCTGTGTTTATTTCTGTTACCTGAGATGGAGATTCAACAATGTTGGCTGTTTTCCTAAAGTGACTTTTTTTTTTTTCCCTTTTTTTTTGTTTTTTTTTTTTGATCCTCAGGGACCTTTGGCCGCATTTTTCATGGAGTCTTGCTTGACGAGAAGGACCCAAGCAAAGAGAAACAAGTCTTTGTGAAAGCAGTGAAAGGTAAATCCTCTCTTCGAGGTAAATCGTCCCTAGAGTACAATATTCTAAAATGAACCATTTAAAATAACTTTCCCAAAATGATTGAAAAGAACTCTTTTCTCAGGAAAATCATTTGGGATTGTTTGTGATAATGAGCCTCTTTGTGAAGTTTCAAAGTTCATAATAAAATAATGAAAATTGGTAGTTTTAAAATATTGATAATATAGTTTTCAGTTATGACATCAGTTTCTCTAGAAAATGAAATGCCATGAGAAACTTAAGCACTTCCCATCACACTGGTCATCGCTTCATTTGCCCTTGTGCCCTGTTTACCCAGTGCAGGACTGGTGCCAACCACTAGACAATGCCACTGTACCAGCCTCTGCTTGTGCCAAGCCGTTCGGTTTCCACCCCGGCCCTTGCCCAAGGGACAGGAAATAAGTCACTTCACACATACTCTCCAAGCATCCGTCAAAAGCTGTGCTCCAAGATAAAACCAGACCTCTGTGAACTCATTCTAAATGTGTTCACTCAGCCAGCAATCTGTGAGACATTCAAACATTCTCAAGTGCAAGGTGGAGGATTGTTCAGGACCTATATGCACCTTTTACTAACAAGGACTTGCCTGATGGGGCAAAACAGATCAAATAAGATCCAACAGAGTGTTCACTTGATTTAATGTTCTTTTAAATAGATAGTTCTCAGAAAAAATTATTTGCTCACCCACATTTCATTACAAACCTGTATGGCTTAATTACTTCTTTGGAATTCAAATGACGAATCTAAAAATAAAGTATTGTGACCCTAAAAATGCTGACAAATGCATCATAGAAGTAGTTTTTTTGAAAGCTATAGTTCCTGTTAATTGTAATTGCATGGAAAACACAGAAATGTATGATATAAGTTTAAGGGAATAATGACAATCCTTTTTAATTTGACAGTAGCTATGTTTCCATCCAAATTTACAAATTAAATTTATCCGCAAAATTTGGAATATCGCATAAAGCATTTGCGAATAAGCACCGTTTCCATCCAAAGAGAACAAAATCGTCACTTGATTAACTTGTGCTAAATGTCACGAAGAAAAATTTACATTTGCTGCAGTTCGAGAAGGCACTGTATATAATAATTTTTGAATGCAATAAATTACGATCTTCAGAGCGTGCAGACGAACAGCGGACATTCTATCTTATTTTCACCTGCTGGGAACACAGTTCTGGGAGTTTATCATAATGAAGCACTTTGACGAGACTTTGCTCAAGCATTTTAGAATGACAAAACTAGAATTTTGGATGCTGTGTAGGGCTGTCAACTTTAGTCGTTTAGTCGACTAATCGGTCGATGCTGTCTTGGTCGACTGACATTCTCATTGGTCGACCAGTTGCATAATTTTTTTTTTTTAATTTTTTTTCACCAATAAAGACATTTTCAATGATTTATTCCTTGATATTTATTCCTTTATTAGCAGTTATATATTACTGTATTCTAAATATAATTAGCTTATGTTTTATCCCCAACTTTAAATGCTTTAATTTAGGCTATTTTATAACAGCGCCACAGTTTAGCGCACCACGTGAACACTCGGGAACCGCACCTGTGGCTGGCTGCACTGCTGCTTCGCGCTCAGTAAGGAATATAGGTAGTTTTGCTGTATTCATTCAGTTAGAACACTACTTGTTTTGGCTTTAGTCGACAAAATGTCCAAGAAATCTAAATCTTTTGTCTGGCTGCATTTTACAAAAAAAGACGACAAGACTGTGGAGTGCAAGCTATGCGGCCTAAAGCTAACTTACCATAGCTCAACGACCAATATGACCTATCACCTAAAAGCGGTAAGCGAGATATAAATGTGTCAGACAGCTTGCTATGTCTAATGTCGAAAAGTTTATATATTTTATTATAGTTATATAGTTATATTTTTTGTAGCGTGTGGTGTGGTCAGGTGCGCGATTGTGACTGTCACTATAGACCTAGGACAGAGCTCCTCACTTTGCAGTTAAAAAAAATCACTTAATTTTCAAAGAACTGTATTATTATTATAGTTTTATGTATTGATGTTTTTTCGTTGTTGTTTTATAAATGCTCTATGAAAATTGTTTAATAAATGTTCAATCAAAATGCAAAACATCGCGTCTTTTTTTTTTTTTTTAGTCGACTGATCGTTGCGCAGGACAGGACTTTGGTCGACTAAGCATTTCTTTGGTTGACTACAGCCCTATTAGCATCTATATAAATTGAAAAATATATATTACAAAAAAGGAATATCCTTACTTCTTTTTCAATTAGTCTTTGCTTCAATTAGTAATAGCTTAGCATAGTGCAAACTAGTGAAAAAGGAACTTTTTCAACTACAGAACAAAATATCATGATAACACAATACATTTTTCATCAGACACTGCAAACAGCTACCTAATCCACCAACCTAATTCAGAACAGCATATATCAATACATTATTTTAGTATTATTTATTTACTATTATAGTATATATTCATATTTTAAATTAGCATTTATTTTTATATTTTCGGTTTTCATTTTAATTTTTTTAGTTTTTGGAATTTTGCTATGTACTTTTGTCATTTTTATCATTTTATGAATACTTTTATTTAATTTTTATTTCACTTTCAGATTTAGTACTTTAACTTTTTTATTTATTTGTATATATTTCTTTATTTCTTTATTTTATTTCAGTTAGTTGCCTATTTCAATATTTCTATTTTTTGTAAGCTTGCAATATAATATAATATAATATACATTTATTTCAGAATTTCAATTAACAATTTTTTAAAAGGTTAAACAACACTACTCTAATTCTGCAATATCTTTATAGAAATAGTAAGACTAGCATGTTGGTGTGCAATTTCATTGTTCTGTTGTTGGAAAAATTAAAACTTTAATCAGAATATGCAGTTACTTTTGAATCACTGTCAATTTTGGAAACATTGGGGTATGCCTTTTTCTAGCATCACGGTGTGAACATGGCATGCGCAGACAAATGATCTGATTATCAAATTAGTTGCAGACCAGTATGGCGTGTCAACTGCCAAACTTTGGTAATTTGACCGATCAGACGGCCACAATACCTCGGCTCTCTTCCAGGTCAGTGTATCCACCAGCGAGGACAGCTCCGAGGCGGGAGCCCCCCTGGGGTGTTCCCCGGACACAAACCGCCCGAGCGACTGCGCAGCACTTTGATGATTACACTCCACAGGACAAGATAAATTATGTGGTGTGAGCAAGTCTGAGGCCAAGGCGCACATTTGCTTCCCATGAGACAGTGTGTGTACAACACTCCAAGACTGTGGCCTTTTTCATCTCCTCTGACAGGCTGTTTGCTTGCTTTAAAGTAGCAAAAATGCTCCCCACACATGCGTGATTAAGCACTCAAAATATTGAAGATGTCACTGTACATCTCAGTAGCTGTAACTTCTGAAGGCCTCGATGTTATGGATGATTCTCAAGGACAAGGATATAAGAGGACACACATCAAGTTAATATCATTAGGAGAGGTCGAGTTCGATGGCAGTTGTAAAATACGATACCCTGTAAAGGCTCTTCTGTACCTCACCCAACCCCCTCAACAACACGACTGACACAAATCAAGAGGAACTCATCGAACACACAACCTCAGCCTGTGTTTCAACACACTGCCCACTTGTCACTTTAGCGTTGCCCTGTTCCACGCTGTCTGCTTCATTATTCACGCTCACGTCCTCTGGACATTCACAAACTCCTCGGTCAGTCATCGAGAGCCTCTTACACTCCTTCACCTTCAAATCAATCAGCTTTCTGTTGGTCAACGCCACAAATCCATGTGACCAACTTGAACCTGTAGCTAAATCTGCGTGGGGAAATCTTTCACCCTCATGTCAAATTCCCAAATGCATGGATTTCATTTTGAAATGACTAGAGTTCGCCCGCAAAAATTCACCAAACAACAGTAAATATGACCATATCTTCACACCTTATTCATCGATCGTCTAGTAGATGGTGCACTAGGAAAGCTATTACTAAATTATTAAATATATCGCAGACCTGTCAGATATTATTGTTATGAATAGTTTTCATTGAGTATTTTCGCCAAGGTAAATGTAGTACTGTGCAATGGCGTTATTGATAAGTAAAACTATTAAAAATCATTTTGATAACTTAAAGCTTAAATAAAATATTACATGAAAACTTAAGTTTAACTAAAATAGAAATTAATAATATAATATATAAAATAGTTGATAAAAATAAATCTGAAAATAAAGTTTAAAATAAAAGACAGCTCCAGAAACATTGATGTCTCCATAATTTAAATATGAAGAATTTATTTTGCTTTGTTTTTTCCCTGCATTCGGGTTCTGTATTCGCTATCTGCTTTAAAAATAAAGGAGGACTTTAGGACCCAGAGGACTCATGTATTGTTGCTTGCATTTAAATTAAAAGCAGATTTCTCTTTGTCTTTTTTCTGTCTTTTTGTCTTCTGAGAGAGGGAGGGAGCAAGTGGGAGATGTGGAGGGGGTCTGGAACTGTTTTTGTAGCCACATCTTGTAGGAAATCCCGAACAAAAAATGAAAAAATGTTAACAAGAGACACGAAAACCACGAGGGCTGTGTCTCCCCCACTCCCCCTGACTCAGTGTGACTGCAACACGTACACACAAGACAGCTCTATCAGGAAAAACACACAGGCAATATCTATCCGCTGTATCTCCTGCCTAATGTAAAGAACCGAACATTAAAACACGCTCCCAAGTTCCAAAACAACTCCAACTAACAAAATTACAACCCCACAATGAATTTCCAATAAAACACGGGGGTGGGGGGGTGGAGGAAAGGGGCGTAGAAAAATGAAACCGTAAAGTCAAACGTATCATGGGGGAAGCCTGAATGCGATGCCTAATCTAGGCCAGATTACAGACGGCCTTGTTCACTTTCTGCCTGCGAGGTCTTCAGGGAAGATGATTGCTTAAGATATTCTCAAACAGATCAAAACCAAAAAAATCTGAACCGAATAAACTATAAAATGAATATTCCACGCAAGTGCAAATGAGCTGTTTTGAAATCCCAACCAAAGACGATGAACAGCGAGCAGCCTGATTCTTTGTGACAGCCGCAAAGAGACAATAGGCCACCTCTGTTTGTGGCCATTTTATCTTGTCATAATCGCCAAATCTCCAGGACTAACATCCTCCCGTTCGCAGCAGTAAAAGGTTAAAGTTTCCCTTTTTATAGCTCTCCCACTGCCGCTCGCATTACCACACGGGAATGTTCAGGTGATAGCATGACATTCAAACGTAACGTAGTAGCTCCCGTTTTCGTTCGGCTTATTTGTTGCCAGTGTGGACGCCGTCACCCACGGCTATTAGGCTATAATGGTTTGGAAGTTGTAAATGTCACTGTGGCTTTTCATCAACTACAGGAAGCAATAGCAGCGGGGCTGCGAGACACCAAGACTTCCCCCAGATAAGTTGTCTTATTGTTAGCGACGGCAAGGGCAAGATGGATCCCAATAAAAGCCAATGAAGCTTTACACTGTAATTACTGTACGACGCTGGAATTCTGGGAAGGTTTCCCCCTTCTCCTGCCCCTTCCCTCACTTTTTAGGTGTTGGCAGCATTACGGCGAGAGAATATTGAGGTTTGCCGCTTGGAAGCCATTTTTAATTACCCGTGCTGCAGGGGATTGCTTGGACAAGTTCAGGACAATAATTATTAGAGCACAACGGGATTCCTTTTAACCAAGTCACATCAGTTTCACTGGACTGGATCGCAGGAAAGCGGTTTTGCTTTTCTTTAGTTCTTTTCTTCCGGGTCAAGTGTGCATTAAAACATGTAAGCAGATGTTTTTAATCTCTCACAAGGAAGAAATCCAAAACACGGCCGTAACTACATACCATGCCAGCCTTATATAACAACGCTTTCTGCTTTAAAGAGGTATTTATAACCTAAGAGGTTTTATCTCTACTTCACTGATTTAATATATCACAAAAAATAGACATTACTACATGTTACTTATTGCATGCACATTTTCTCATTTTTTTATTATTATTATTGTTATTTACTCTTTTTTTTCAGAAAAAAAATATTCCATATACAATTGCTTGTACCATAATACCAGATGACATACCACCTATCTCTACCAAACACACATGTAAAGACTAACCCACACCATCAAACATGTCTCTCTAGTAAAAAACACTGAGCTGAAGGAACAAGTCCGCCCTCTGATCAAGAATATTTAAGCCAATGTTGGATATTGTAGGTGTAAGACTGCTCAACCAAATGTACCTCAAAGCAATCAAGATCACAATTTCTTCATTTTTTCATGACAAATGAAGCAACAGAAATAAATACAATGTGCTACGTTTTAGCGTGCAGAGGAAGGGGGATGTGTGAGAGGGAAAGGAAAGGCTATATCTTACTGGTAATAAGACTAAAAGAAAGTAAACACAAGTGGTAGAGCTAATGAGCTTCAGAGGCCGTATGGGAATTCGGTTAGGTGGGCCAACATACATCTCACCCCTAGTTTCCCTCTCTCTCTCTCTTTCTCCCTCCCCCACCTCTCCTGCCCCATGCCATTCCCCTCAACTTCTCCAGTCTCCTCCAATTCTCTAATGAGAAAAAGCTGGTAGAAAAATCCTGGACTGATTCCTATATAAACTTACAGACATCTCACGGAACAGACCAGGGAGAAAGAGAGAGGTAGAGAGAGTGTTGAGAGGTTGAAGACTGGCAGGGGGCGGTCAAACATGAACAGTGACAAAAGGTAATAAAGAAGAGAAATATATACACACACGTTCAAAGTAGAACACAAAAGACAGAAAGCTTGCCAAGAGTCTGACATTTTGATAATAATGGGTGTTTGTCGAACAACCAATTCAGCTTGATTCATTCCTTCTCCTTTCTTTTTTTTCTAGCGTGAATTCAGGTCAAATATACGGACAATCATGATGAGTAAATATTCCAAATGAAGCAGTCGGATATACTGATTGAGGAGGAAACTGCCCACTTAGAATCCCACCAGGGTAAACGAGTCTAAACACGCGATTATTTTTTTTGGACACACTTTATGCGCAAAATACACTATTTTACCATCTACATAAGTTACAGCCAATTTTATGATAACAAAAGTGGTGTATTTTAACGAAATTACAACTAATTTATCATCAAGACCAGCAGAGTAACATACAGATTATTTTCTATAAGGAAAATGTCTAACACATACATTTAATGAATGAAAAATTACAATTTAGTTTAGTGGTGGACTGATATACCACCAAGGCAAAAATGTCGGACAATATTGGGCTATTTTTAATTATTAGCATGAGTCTGATTGGGTCACGTATCTGACTTTTATTTTGGCAGCATAAGGACTTTTATTTAGCCATCGTCAAGAATGGCAGAAGGCTCAATAATGGTCTACCACTAATTTTGCTTTTATAAATGCACATAAATATACAAATTTTAGCACAGCAATGCAAAGCACTGACTGTGCAGTGACGGACAACTCAAACAAACAAGTCATCCTATTTTACCACATACAGTAAAATAGAACAAATCACTATGATTTTTATTTTAAAAGGTTCTGACTTTTCATACAAGGATGTTTATGAGATCAAATATCCGACTTAGTCTCTATTTGGAAAGCTAATGTTCAAATATATTTTCCAAACACCAAAAGGCACTTATTGTATGGGCAAACAAAAGTGTTCTGTATTGAGGCCATTAAATACAGCACAGCACAGTGGCTCTCAGCTGATAGTAAGATATGTAATAGAGGACTAATTTAAAGGACAGACTAGTCTGGCTGTAATTATAACTTCCCTTCTTGTTCAAATAGAGGGCTTATAGATGTCTGGCTTTGACAGGACCCTGTAATGAGCCACTGTACATTAATTCACAGACTTGGCATATATGGGATTCAGCCTGAAATGTGTTATAGGGTTGAGGCCTTAAAAAAAAGGAAAAGATGGAATTATGAAATATTGAACACAAAGTAATGACCATTTTCTGCATGGCAAAATTGGCTTCATCCCTCCGGCTTAAGCAGGTTTTTATGTTTATGCTCAATTTCTGGTTGTCAAATGAAAGAATCGTGGCCTAAATTATAATTAATTGACAATGGTTAGTGCAATGATTGCCTCCAGAGTCAAAATCTGTCTTCATAAATCAACAGTATGAGCATTTGGCAACAAAACCACCAATTATAGCAGGCGTAACAATGCATAAGAAAAAGAATGCTGCCAAGCCAAGCACATTGACAATATTATAAAAGTACATAACAGACAGTAGCAGGACGTGCCAGTAGCACAAACCCAAAAAAGTGAGAGAGTAACTCTCAGGATGGGATCATTTCCTAATGAACAGCATTTTTGCATGCTCTCTTCCACATCCTAAAACATATATAGCTGATGTAAATCACATACTTGGCTCACAAGCAATGTAGATTTGTGACAATACGCAGGAGTTCTTTGGTAACTAATGAGCAGCTACAGCAGGTGAAAAGGATGCACGTGGCATGTTTTTCACCTCATGTTTCCAGGTCTGGGAGTTCTGGCTGTGCTCAGCGGTAGAGAATAGTGTCGCATGTGAGACCATGGAGAGGAATATTGCCATAGAGCTGATGGCATCATTTATTTTCAAGATCAACAAAATCTCATATTTCAAAAGGTTTGATTTGAAAAAAGCAATATTAATATCTCATATACGCTGGTCTGGATAGTTTTCCCCCCCATTTCCTGCCTGCATTTTCTGCTGATTAAATAAGAGCTCACTTTCGGTTCGGTTCGGTTCGGTTCGGTTCGGTTCGGAAAGGAAAGGAAAGGAAAGGAAAGGAAAAAGATTTAAAAAGTTTTAAATTAGTTAAAATGTTCCGTTTCAATCACAATATTTAATTATTTTGGCTGTCAATCAAATTTTAATCCTATCAGTTGTAATGAATTTGATTTTGCTTATGCAATCAAAACAAATTAATATTTTTTGTATATTCAATATAGATGTATTAATGCATCAATACAATTACTAATATGATATATCAATTTTAAATTCAATTAAATGTTCATATTTTGGTTACATTTGGGAGTTAATAAAAATATAATTGGTAATATCAATGTTGATTGCAAGCACTTGAATCTTATAAAATTGTAGTCATATCGCGGTATGTTTTAAGGTATCTGCAAATATTTTATTACTGACTAAGTGATAATGTATTGTGATGAAGGGTCTGATTTACACATCTAGCTATTAACGGTAACATTGTTTTATTACATAATTGTTTTAGAATTAAAGCACAATAAATTGAAGTGTTACACTGACAGACCTAATAATTGCTATTTGATATTCCATTAATAATCATTTATAAGAATGGATTAGAATCCGCCAAGTGCCAGTGATCTGACTGACAGCTACAAAACTGAAATCTCCTCCATGTCTTGAGAAGATATCTGCTGTCTGCTCAGGCCGAAGGCTGTTAGATGAGCTCTAATGGTGCAGCACTGGAGTTTACTGGGTTTGAGTTTTCGGTTATCAGATTAAATCCACAGGAAAACACAAGTGAGATGCGAGGTGCTCAAAAGCTGAATGTGAACCTACACATAGTAGGTGTGTTTCACTGTGGTCTTAACTGAAGAAACCACTAGGTTTGTCACAGTTCCTTGAGAAGTCCAAAATCTAGCATATGTGTTATCACACGCTTATCTTTTTTAGGGTCTGAGATGGTCTTGAGACTGAAATATCTACAGTACTGTTGGGTGTGTTTGCACTGTCATCACAGATAGTGGAGCATGTTGGAGATAGCTGAGAGTTTTGGCCACGTGCAGAGAAAGTTCTGTGACGTTTAAGTCCATTATGAGGATGTGGAGTGGGATCTTGGGAGATCTGTTATCTTAGATGCCTTGAGGACACATAGCGCGGGAGGCCCTGTTGGTTTTCCTATGCTTTAATAATGTAATTAATTTCCAATTTTCTTATGGAATTTTTCATGGTGCATACATTATTTAGTACCCTGATATGTTATTTACAGGATCTAGCAAAATGAATGCTAGATGCTATTAAATAAGTATATTTTATGTAAACCAAGAGAGTTTAGCTCAGCTAGTATTTTTCTCCAGATCTAAATAGCAGTTGTTACTGAAAAAGCAGAAATGTCTGCAGAAGCTTATCTGTGTTTTTAAATGAACAAACTAAAGGTTAACCAAAGACTTGCTTCCAAAGTTTTGCTTCCTAAAATTGCATCAGCAATCTGAGCATCTTACTATACAGATAGCATCGCTATGGCACATCACTCTGTCTCTTGTAAATATTTCAGAGGAATTTGCTTTTTCAAAATTGTTTTCTGCTTTCAACAGTTTAACTGCAGGGAAAATAAAAACTTATTATGGTAATACATAGAGGAATGTACAGAAAGACCACAAAAAAAAAAAAATCACATCACTGAATTTTACATGTTTGCAACTGACTGCAAACTCTCTGTAAAAACAAAACACACACAAACATATAGACAAAATAAACAAGAAGGTAAGGCAGAAGGTAGTTTAGATACAATGTGAATGCAAAGAGAACTGTTTTTTTTCTGTTCTAATAAACAATTTCTATTGCTTTAAATCAAAGATAGAGGAAAACAAACAATGAAAAACAAAAGAGTTCACATTGCAAGTGGATTCAGATCTCTTTATGCTCACTATACTTGTGAAAGTGTCTCTTTTTACAATGTCTACAATGGTTTTTAGTGTTATTTATTGCTTTTAAAGTTATTTATTAGGCCTGTCAAATTAATTGAAATTAATTGCATCCAAAATAAAAATGTTTTCATAGTGTGTACTGTGTATATTTATTATGTATATATAAATACACACATATGCATATATTTAAG
>JAUZSZ010000114.1:16993325-17004931 GCA_034780575.1 Labeobarbus marequensis | reverse complement strand
ACTCAGAAATGTTTCGCTTTTAATATAATGGTTCCCAGATTTAACATTTTCTACATATGGGTCAAGCAGTGATTTTCATGTTCCATTTTAGATTATTCATGGGGCGCTGTGGCCAGGTCCTGTCCTGTTTCTGTCCTGCTGTGAGGTAAATGGTCAGTTCAAACTACTGACAAACAACAAAAGAGATTATTTTTAGTAGATTCAAAAAAAAAATCCTCTCTACTTTGGGTTGTCAAAGGAGCTGTCAAAGGAACATGGCAGGACGTCCTGCATAATTTAAAACTGCACTGCATGTCTCTGGCCCAACTTGAATGATTGTGCAATGAAACTGTGAGATTTACTTCTCCTGAGGGGATCACTAATCATTACAGGGACTTTTGGGGGGCGCGGATCTTCGCTGACCACATCCTCTAAATAGAAGCTGTTTCAAAAGATTCTCACACACACATACACACATGTACACACACCTGAACAGGCAATACACATGCATTTTTCTTCTACTTTTTCCTCTCTAGTGGAAGTACTGTCATGGGAGGATGTGCGAAAGCTATCATACATTTCCTCTGTTTCTTCCTCCCCTCCTTCCCAGCAGTTTCTTCCCGAGACAAGGGAGCAAATATCAGACAGTTCTGTAAAGACAGACACTAGAGTAAATTTGCAGGTTCTCCTAGGGATGATAGTGTAGAGATGGCTGTCAGAGAAAAACTGCAGACTAGTTTTATGATGTTACTTCATGGCTTAGTTGTTTGATCCTCTGAGCCTCTGTATTGCTATGTAATAAAAGCTCATAATATTAAAGTCTGATTCCGGTAACTGATAATTACTGACTGTAAGAGCAGACTGATTGATTGATTGATGCATTCATTCATTCATTCATTCATTCTTTCATTCAAGACATCCTTTTAGTTCTAAATATGTTAGTACATGCAAGCAAACGGTAATCATTTTTTTAATTCTAAACAACACACCAAAAAAAATTGGGAAAAAAATCTCAGTAATTAATTGGTAATTTTGCAAACAATTACAAAGAAATGGCAAGACATTAAATAAAAAATATTTTTTAAAGTAGAATAACTGAAATAGTATTTTCTTGTAAAGCATATTCCAATAATCTTTGATTTAATTACAACTTTGAAAAACACTCATGAGGTATGATGACTGATCGACTGAATAGGAATATATAAATACAAAAAGATCAATACAAAAAGAATATAATCCAAGTGAAAGAAATAATTAATAAAAGTGTTTAAAATAAAAGCACCTACTATGGAAGAATTTATTAATGTAATGAAAGGCATTTTTATGCAAATGTATTAATGACAATACTGGACAAAAATAGACTGATTATAGTACTGACTTTTATTTTGTAAACCAGAAGTAAATAATATTGTGCAATTTTCATCTAGCCTACCTAGAAGTAAGAAAGTATATGTTTAATGTTATTTGGTTTTGGTGTGGATGTCTTGTTAATGGTTGAATATGCTTATCCCAATAAAAAAAAAAAAAAAAAAACAAGTTCCCAGTAAAATAGTGTAGTTATCAAAAATGTAGTTTGGCAAGGCTTGTGGTTGCATAGCTGGGCTGTGTGAAGGGTCATGAAGCTTTGATGTCAGAGTGAAATGTTGCCTCTGTAAACAACAACACCATACAGATGGACCACAGCACTGAAACAAGGCCTGCGAGCCACGCTTTAATTCTGCAGCCGGCTCATAGATCTGACCTGCACACCTCCGGCTATCCATCACACCCCCACCCACCCCACAAAACACCAAACATCACCAGCCTCTTTATGTGTTTCTACCATATTTATTCTGTCTGAGCAATATGAAATGCAGTTGCATTGCAGGCTGAATGTCTTGTTGCGTAGCCAAACTAATTTATTTTTGTTTTGTTGTTTTGCTGGCCACAAAAAGGTCAAATTGAAAAAGCTTACAGTCAAGAGCCACTTTAGAATGTCTCTTACTCAAATGCACAATCGTCATCGAGACCTCAGCCACAGAATGATGAAACTGCCCTACTTTGTCTTCTGGTTCTTTAGTTAACTGTCAGTCTGAGCTGTGAGCCTTCATCCTGTTCAGTAGACCAGACTTCTCTACCATCTGTCTTTCTTTGTCTCGTTTCCTCTCTCCGTTTTGCCCCAAGAGAATCCTCGTCTAAATGAAGTCACCGGGCAAACGAGTGCTAGTACTCAAGATCACGTTACTTAACATGCTATTTTTTAGGGGCCAAAATTAAACAAACCGGTATGGTTCTGTTTAAATAGCTTGTATTCGAATGTGTGTTTAAGAATAAATCCCCTACTGTGTTTATTTTAGTAAATATCACAGGTGTAAATGGACCACTGTAGTGTGCTTTTATTAAGGGCACTAATATCATAATTAAGTTTATATACGCATGGCTTATTTTTATTGTCATTACTAAAAAAGCAATAATAGTGCATGTAATGGTGGAAAGCAGGCACAAGGTCAGCCGCACTGAGGGTCTTAACCCCATCATGGGTGTGTTTGGAACTATTCCTGCGCCGATCCACCTCACAGGCCACTCACCTCTCCAGTCTTTGTTTGGCCGGCCGGCCAACCGAGGTATAGGCGCACCATTGTGAGTCCCTGGACCCTGAATGCTTTGCCACTGTTTTCTTTGGGAAGCAGGAAATTGGATGACTGGCTACCTGCTACAACAACATCCTGTACTTGAGAAGTCATCTTTTCACTCCTACCCATCTATTATTCTCCACAACAGTACACTAGCAGTCACTCTCCAGACTTCTGCTGCGAATCGCCCCCACATGGGCCAGTCTAAGTTCTGGTTGAAATCGATTTTCGGGCCCATCCAGATGCTTCCTTCAGAACTTTGGGGCCAAGAGCGGAGTTGATCCCAAGCATTGCACTTTCACCAGAGCTTTGAGAGCTTTCTGGAAGATTATTATTATGCGTAAAGGCATAGTTCACCCAAAAATGAAAATTCTGTCTTTATTCACTCTCTCTAATGTCATTCTAAACCTGCTTGACTGTTCTTCTTTCTTCTGTGTGAAGAAACTACTTTTACCCATAAAATGAAAGTCAGTGGGGTCCATATTGTTAACTAGACCTCATAGACTTTCATTTTATAGGTGAAAACATTCTTCAAAATATCTTTTGAGAATGAAAAAGTCATGGAATAACATGATGGTGTGTAATCGATGACAGAAAGTTAATTTTTGGAGCGAACTATCCCTTTAATGATAATTAAACAACCCATCTTGGATCACAAATCTATTTCAAATGTATTAAACCAGGACAATAGTTTTAAATAATTTAGAATTGATTGTTGTTTATATTTGTTACATTTATGAAATTTATGTTATTAACATACATATAATGTTGCCTCTATGCCAGCAGGTGTCAGTATGAATTATTTTTTTTGTATTACAATTCAAATGAGACCAGAAGAAAAAAAATATCCACAAATAATTTTTTCCTCAGTTTTCAAATTATTTATTATTTTTTCTCATTTTTATGCAACATTTGTGTTTTATTAATTTCATATAAAAAGAGAGGTACAAAAAAAAAAAAAGTTCAACAAGAGAAACGGTTTATTCTAAGAGCAACTTGACAACACAATTTAGGGTCAAAATAAAAATGTTATTTCGATGATTTGGTGGTTTGGCGTGATCCTAAGACCATTCTGTGGAGCTTCACAGGTGTTTCTGATCAGGGTTCAGGCACCATCACCATAGTGTGAAAGACCTACATCATGCCATCACGGCTGGAGGTCAAAGCTGTTAAACCAGGGCATGAACAGTTAATATAAATTGTTTTTATACGTGAGTAATTGGGTTTTTATAGGCCCCTGATTTCACTCGATCTGTTTATGAATGAAAGTGAAACATGTGGACTGAAAGTGGATGGTGCTTCCAAGGCGTTGAAGCTCTGTTGATAATTAGTCATCTGAGCGAAAAGAGCAACAGGAAGCACAGACGCTTTTGTCCATGAAGCAGTGAAACGGGATACGTGGAAGGACTAATGAAAAATTGGACATTGTGTGTATGGCCGAGGTGAGTCGGGTGATTGTAAATATGAGCAAATGTCTAGTTTGGAGCTTTACTCAGAGCTGGGTGACGCGGCGGAGTCCATCTCATCTGCTTCAAGGTCGTGAGGAGATGCAGGCTGTCCTCCTTTCACTCTCTTCCATTTCATCCGTCTGTTTTGAAACCACACTTTCACCTGTGAATAAAAACGATGATGGATTAAAACTGTCTGGAAATGATTTTGAGAATGCATACTCAAAATGAAATGCATACTCTCTTGAGTGATTCGAAATAATTCTGCAGCCAGCAAATCAAGAGATTTGTGACATTATTTTTGACAGCTAAGCTCTGAGGAACGCAAGTCTGTGACCCCTGTGCATCCCTCGCTCCCTGTGGAAACACAGGAACATGGACCATCTGTTCCCACACTATTTTTACATGCTCCTTCTTGACTGAATCTGTCTGCCACTCATTTTGAAAGCAAAGGGTGGCAGACGGCCAAGATATGTAGGATGCATCGGAAAAAGTGGAGAAAGAGTTGCAAAGGGATTCGGGAGAAGCCCAGAGTTATGCTGGGATCTGGCATGTGCTTGGGACTCAGGCCTGGGAAAACCATCAAGGACCAAGCTAAGTGTGGTCTGAGCCTAAGAAAAAAAAGAGCCTAGTCCGAAATCGCTGAAGGGCGTAGTCAGGGATTGATGGGATGACGGCTCTACTTCAGTATTGTCAGTCATATTTCACACAGACTCATTTAGACTTGACGGATGAGTATTTTCTTCACTGTTTATGGCCAAAAATACCACTAACATGAGCTGAAGTATCTTTTGTACCTGTCTCTCAGTGAGGTCAAGGTTGACAGCGATCTCGTAGCGGCGCAGGCGGGTCAAGTAGTTGTGGTGGGTGAACTCGGCTTCCAGCTCCCGGAGTTGCTCCTTGGTAAAAGCAGTCCGTTCCTTTCTGGCCTTGCAGTTCGAGTCTGCTTTGAAGCTTGAGTCCTGAATATCTAGAGGATACAAAGGAAAAAGTTAGACTAGTTAGCATTAGTTTTGTGATCTGAGACAGTTGAATCATATTTTTAAAGCAAACGTTTATTAAACAGGTTTATTTAAAAGAATAGTTCACCAAAAATCTTTTTTAAAAATACTGCTTGAATTTATTCAGTGGAACACATAAGAAGATATTTTGTGGGGTTTGTGGTTCTAATGTAGTTTTGGACCCTATTGACTGTCTAACATATGTCAAAAGGTCTTCTTTATTGTTCCACAAAAAAAGCAAGTCGTGCAGGTTTGGAACGACATGAAGGTGAGCAAATGATGACAGAATTTTCAACTATTCCTTTAAAAAATAATAAACTCAAACGCAACACTGAAGTTTAGCTCCCCCAGGAGCGGCGTGTGTTTTCATGCATGTTAAGTTTAAAACTCTGTCTGCATTAAAACATGGTTACAAGGCGTTTTGTGGGCCACACAGGGCACACATTTGCACAGGGCTCAGTTCAGATCACAGGGTGTTTTAGCCCCAGTTAAAGCATGCTGGGAGTTTGGGGGTTGTTGGGGGCCACAACTGACCACAGAGGACTCAAGTTAGCAAGGAATGCACCGGAACATTGTTAAATCCGCTAACAAAAGAACAAACGCTTGGATGGGTCTAGCTGAAATCTAAGAGTGTGAATTTGTGCCTTATATATTCCCTGCCATTGAAAAACATTTTCCTTCAAAATGCATTCACGTAACACAGTTTGTGTGAGTTTAATTAGTTATTCCAACCTTGTGACCCTTTATACGGCGCATATTAAAATCGGTAGCACTGAAAGAAAGCTGATGCAATTTCTGTGAAATGACTTTAATTTGTCAATGTGAGAATTCGTGCTTCGTGTTCACCAGATCTTGGCCAGACTGTGAAATGGACTGGACTGCCAGATGTGAGTGGGAAAGCGAGACAAGTACCTTCTCACATATGGCAACCTGTAGCCTCTGTTCCTTTTAGAAGGCGCGTTATTATCGTCATTAAAGTCCTGTTCATTTAAATGCACTGCCGAGGGTAATAAATGGAAAGGTGGTGGCAGGTTGGGGGAGAAACACCTGGCACTGTGTGTATGTGCGTGCTCCAAAAAAACAGACTCCAATAAATTTCCCCAGCAAAAGCCCATAAACATTTAGGGAGCAACCTCTCTCCCCCGTGGGGTGTCTGGTGGGCATTTGGCATTTTATGTAGAAGGCATTTGTAAAAAGTAATTTGACCAAATGAAGTCAAGATTAATTGACAAGCTTAATTTTACACCAGTTATTGTTTACGAAACGAGAGGGAACAGTCAAAATTACTTCTAAAAATGTGTTCAACACATACTAATAATCTTTAAAAGAAAACTGACAGAAGAGCAGAAGAAATACACAAACACACACACATAACATATACAGTATATTTAAATAAATTTCTTTTCACTCCAAAATTTGATCAAATTCATGTTATTAAATTCTTTTCTATGAAAATTTTACTTCTCTAAACTGAAATAAACTGCAGACCTGTGATGTAAGAAAGAAAAATGATGAGCACATCCTTCGTGATTCAGAATTCATTTTGGGAGCAAATATCACATCTGTTTACAGTTTAATGCAATCATTGAGTGTCTGCTTGTCATTTCAGGTAAAAAATAAAATAAAATAACTTTGTGAAAACATAATCACTACCAGATTTGATTATCATATCCTTGCCAAAATTTTCACACGTTTGTTCTATCATTTACACCAACACCTTCCCTCATATTAATGCACACTTAAACTTCAACCTCGGTGAATGAATATTTTCATGATGGTGAATTTCTCTCCAGTCAAATGGAGAGTGTGATCTGTGGAGATCCTGTTACTGCTTAATGACAGGAAAATGTCAATGGATAAGAATGTAGAAGTGGGATCGCAGGCAAGTTATATTACAGACGTGGTCTGGCTTGTTTCGACCGCAAGTGATGTAGGGTTACATTAAGGTAACTCAGAGAAGGAAAGGGTATATTTATTCCCCACATTAGACTATGAGGCCTGGATGCATTGTTGTAGCAGAAGGCCTGGTGATGGATTTGAGCTAATCATTTTTAAATGCCACTCATAATGAATATTGTCTTGCTGTTTTGGCCAATGCTATACAAAGCACTAATGGAGAAATGTATTTATCTTCAAGATTTTTTCCCTGATCCCAGAAAAGCGGTCTCAGTTTCCACAGAAAGGCTGAGAGATGAAATTAATGCACCAGATGTGCCACAAACACTGAGGTTCACTTTTCCTCCTCTCAGAATAGCGTGAAATCGGAAATATGGAGAGCATTCATTACAGAAATTATGTAGATGTGGACATGATTAGCCAGAAACTGTAAGACTCATCAAAACTTACATTTATTTAGATATGAAAATGGGTGAATATGAACTTTTAGCACAAAACTTTACATTTCGATAGAGAACACTACCAAGTGCTGTAAGGGTAATTTTAATAATAATAATAATAAACCTTCTATGAATCAATTTCAGTGATGTTATACTTCTGATACTGGACACAAGATGCTGGCTTCATTTTTGAGCATCTTTTCTTTTGGAAGTCCAGTATATTAGACTTGAAGAGATTCATAACACTTATATCCACTTATTCATATACAGTCCATGACAATAAAATCTTTTGTTGGAATTTCTATTTTAGATCTTTCATTTGAATCAAAATATTTTGCAACATCAGATCTGGGCTGAGAGAGTGTGACAGATGTTACTGAATGTCAAAACCACCAAACAGATGATTTGAAAACAATAGCAAACACTGTAAAGTTGAACTTTACCTAAGAGCCTCCAACAATAGAAGGAAACAACTGCAGAATAATATGCACAAAATGTGTTATAGGTCATCCTTCATGTGCATGCTAGCTGTGAGGAGTTTTAAATAGAATATCTGGAGTAAAATCTATTATGTCCATAGTTGAACCGAAAATTAAAATTCTGTCATCGTTTACCCTCTTTTTATATATACTGCTTTATTCGGAGAAACACAAAGGGAAAAGTGTTTTTGCCCATACAGTAAAAGTCAGTGGGTTTGGACCCCACTGACTTTCATTACATAGACAAAAACAGTTGTGATAATTTTTTTTTTTTTTTTTTGACACAGAAGAACGTGAGTAAATGATCACAGAATTTTCATTTTTTGGATAAAGACAGACCACTATTGCTATAACCACAGCGACGGTGTGTTTATCAACACAAAGAGCCCTTACACTGAATTTTGTGCACAACTGAAGCTAAGTTAAATGTTTTACATAAAGCGCTAAAATTTCTGAGCAGGTAACAAATGAGAAAGTTCACATGATTCGGAGTGAATCACTCCAGTCATTGCCTCATATCTCATTCATTCTTGCCTAAATGACTCACCTGTGATTTCTCTTTTCCGTTTGGAGCTTTTTTTCTCTGTGTCAACTGCTGGCACACTTTGAGGTGAGTATTCTCCCTCTAGACATGCTGTGACTGCTCCAGGCAGCCTGTCTCCCCCTGCACTGTCCAATTCAGCTCCCACCGCTTCTGCCGCCCCCTGGCATGGCTCCTGCCCTCTGCCTCTGGGTTCACAAGAAGAGAATTGCCACTCTGTCCGCTGGTACCCGCTGTGCGCCTCCGGAAACAGTCTATCCTCGTGAAGGTAAGCGTGTGGCGCCGACACCAGGGAGAAGTCTGTGTAGGCCAGGAAATCGTGCTTCTGGTGCAGGGCGAATGGGGCCTGCTGGTAGGGCTGCAGCCCGGCTCCAGACCCTCCTGAATGGGGGCTCCTGACGCATCCCCACAGAGCACTGCCCGTGTGAGGGCTCCGCATGCAACTGCTGGCTGGCTGATCCATGCTGAAGAGCACACAGCACAGAGTAGGTGTCCTCAGAGATGCAGCTTTTTGGGTCTGGTGCAAGTCAACGAGGGAAATATCCACTTCAGCATGTGCACATCAACGCCTCAAAGTCCACCTTTGCAAATCAATAAGCAGCTGTTTGAAAGCAGATCACCTTTCCGTTAGTCTGGTGTAAAACATCAGCTCACACACTCTCGCATTCAGCTTTCAGCCTGACCCACTACATCCACTCTCAGCTCTACACGCTCTTTTCACAGTTCTGAGACATTCCTGACAAGCGATCCCTCCTCCTTTTTAAATGCTTAGGTGGGAAAGAGTAGCAAGTTTATGGAGTGTAACGTGAGCTTGCAGAGGAGGAGTCCTGCGGTCCACATGTTGGTACCCCCCAACCCAGCCCTGCCTCATATACTATTAATCATGGGGGATTTTATATGCACATCTAATGGGATTTCCAGGTGCTGGCTTTTAAAGGAACATTGTCTGTAAAATATAAAATGAACACCCACACAGGAAAGTTGACCGGATCCTTTTTAGTTTCTTTTATCCCCAAAACCCCTATTTTCACTCTTCTACTTTTTATGCAATTCACGTTTTTGGTGGGAATTTGTACCCCTCTCAGTATTGACCATGCTCCATCCTGGTGTTCTGTAGTCTGCATTAAGGACGTGTGTACTGGCTGTGGACACAGCCAGGGGTTTCTCTCACACTGCTAGTGAAAAGGCCTGACTTAAGCGGTGCTTTCTTCCACACCTCTCGCGCGCACAAGCTCTAGTACAATAAACACACAAACATGCTGTCATTAACACCAAATTAGTCTGTAAACTCATTAGCATCTTAATTATTTGAATAATTTGAAGTTATATAAAACATGGGTGAATAAAAGCTTGGAATGAAAAAACATGTAAACAGAAATACATGATAATATTATGACAAACAATGATCATGTTCAAAAGTTATTCTTTTTTTACTTTGAAAAAAGTGACCAAGGCTGATTTAATTTGATCAAAAATACAGTAAAACAGTAATATTGTCAAACATTATTAGATATTCTATTATATTATTATAGTTTTATGTTTTAATATATGATGTATTTTATTTCTGTGAATTCAGAAGGCAATACTCCAGTCTTCAGTTTGACATGATCATTTAGAAATCATTCTAATCAGCTGATATGGTTCTCAAGAAACATTATTTTTAATATTTAAAACTGTTAAATATAGATATGTTCTTTTTTTGGAAACTGTGATACATTTTTTAGGCTTCTTTAATGAATGGAATTTTTAAAAGAACAACATGTTTGCGAAAGAAGTCTTTTGTCACATTATATATGTCTTTGCTATTTTTTAAAATCAATTTAACAATGTCCTTGCTGAGTAATATTAATAATTTCTTTTAAAAGTAATTGTACTGACCCCAGACTTTTGTACAGTAATGTATATAAATCAATTATTATATTATCAACTAAATGCTATCAGTGTGAACATAACTTACACTTTAAAGATAGCAATACTCATTTGTGATTCAGAGATCATTTTTAAATTCATTTTTCAGTTAAAAAAAAAAGAAATATAGATTTAACAACGGCATGCTTGTTTTCATATAAATGAACACTGATAAAGAAGTCCCTGCTATCCATAATTCACATTGTTTGCAATCATGCAAGCAGTGTATCTTCAAAATATGAAGTCATTTCTCCTGTATCCTAGCCATGTGTTTGTTCTGGCAAGTACTCTTTTGAGCAGATTTCACTTGACATTTCAGTGTGGTTGAGGTTGGAATCTCTCGTTTTCTCTCTCTACGCAGGCTGTATAACAAGTGATGGAAAGCATACATGTTTAGTTGCTTTTATAAGAACTATGGTTTGTGGTTATTTTTTTTAAAGTTGCTTCACTTTGTCCTCTGTGTGATCCTGACCTTTGTGAACAGCACAGCCTTTACCTCGACTAAAGCAGCATAATGTTTAAAGGCTCTGAGGTAAGACTGAAATCCTTTCCCTTTACCCAGCAAATAGCTGAGCCATGAAGCATCTACCTCTTTACTGGCAATCTGGGCCCTACCATGACCACAGGGGGCTGGGGTTAGACAGCATTTGCGTTTGGACAGGACCATCTGTGTGAGAGAATTTTATGTTTTTTTTCTCTCTCTCTGTGTGAGTGTGTGTCAGTCCACGCTCATTTTGGGTCTTGAAGTAGTCACCGTTCCATGCTTAAACCTGTTGCCATCAGTCGGTCAGGGCAGGTTGGGGGCAAAGAGGGTGTTTTTGTGTTTTCATTTGATCCATCTTCATGACACCAGAGAGAATAAGAAGGATGAAAGAGAGTCCTAATGGAGCACCGGCCCAGGCCAGACTCGGGTCAGAGAGCTGTGGGAGAACAGAAGAGATTCAGACCCTGCTGCTGTACACTTCATTTACTGCTTCCGCCAAACTGCGAGACACACTCTCACACACAACCAAAACATACACACATGTGGCGCTGAACTTTAGTTTGAACTGAGATGACCATCAAGTGAAATGAATGACAGTAAAGTTTGAAATACATTCTCCATTAAATATTAGCAAAACATCTATATTTTTACCATATTTTTTCCCAAATGCAAATAGTCTTAAATTCAATCATATGTGTGTGTATGTATATAGGCTATATATATATATATATACATACATACATATATATATATATATATATATATATATATACATACATATATATATATATATATAATTTTATTTTAATGCAGTTTAT
>JAUZSZ010000114.1:16920092-16931207 GCA_034780575.1 Labeobarbus marequensis | reverse complement strand
ATATATATATATATATATATATATATATATATATATATATATAGGTCAAAACACTGACTAAATTTGAATGCTATAGCCTATATATATATATGTTTTGTCAGTGTTTTGTCATGTCATATTCATTCATTTTAGTTATTTGTAATTTGAGTAAAAAAATATCTAATTTTAGTTGATATAAACAAGATTTAAATGACAAAAGTGTGAACTCACAAATGACTCTTAAAATAAAACAGTGTTAATTTTTACACCATTTTTGTCTTAATCTTAGGTTTTTGCCTTTTTTTAACAGAAATATCATTTAATTGTAATCAATATTTTGTCATGTCATATTCAATAATTTTAGTTAGTTGCCGTTAACTAAAATAGTATCTAATTTAGATGGTTGGGAAAAAGGGATATATTTTGTATATATTATGTTATTTCATTAAATGTAACTTTAGGCCTAATTAAAATTAAGTTTAAGTAAATTTAAGTTAATTATGCAAATTTTTGTGTCATCTAGGATCATTTTCGTAGCCATAATTAACACTGAATTCGGTCTTGATTCAGGAATTTAAAAAAATGTAATGTAAATTCTAATGAAAATACTGAAGTTAAACTTCATGTAAACTATCAATGAACTGCATACAGAAACAAGCCTGTCTGGTTGTCAAATACATCTCAGCGTGCAATATCCAGTTACTCATCCCTGATGGCTGCGTTCTGGCGGTGTATCACAGGAAACTATACTCTATCAGCATGCAAAATAGACATACCAGATATTTAAATAAAAATCTGTGCAGACACTTTTGAAAATCAACAGATGATATCGATGTGTATTCATTAATTTTGTTACATTCATTACAATTGGTATTTGTTTATCTGCAACAATAACAAAAAAGCTAAAGAACTAGTCTTTATTCTTCTGATTTAGTGATGTTTGATAGCACCGGATGTGTCTCATTGTAAAAACATTGCTTTTGAAAGGCTGATCTCCACCACGGCCCATAGAGGTGTTCTGAGTGTTTAGATTGGAGGCTGTTTTTCCTCTGTCATATGAAGTTCATACAGAATTCATTCTACAGTCTGGAGGATTGGGGCTTCCAGGCCTCATCTCCAGCCAGTGCGTGAAAAAAAAAAAATACGCACATTAAACCTGAATTTCTCTGAAATGAAAAAGAATGCATGACAAAAATGAACATATGAAACCATCTTTATCTGCAAGCATGTCTGCTGAGTGTGATGAAAGATGACACATCTCTCAATCTCCCTAATAACAAATGAGAACGTTTGTGTAACTTGGCAGATGCCTAAATATGGCATTCAGTTCAACATGACGATGCCTCTGTCTGGTCTGTTCTCTTTGACTTTCCTTTTATTTGTTGTGACACCTGATATACTTTGAACACCTATTTCATTTAATCATTCTTGAATTGTGTGACACTACCACGTATGTAAGACCGGAGCAGCTCAGCTCTGGGGATTGTTACAGTAATGGTCCGCAGGTTGAGTCCAAGTGTGTGGGGGAGATCAGATCTGTCCTGTGAGATAGAGGCTGTGGCTGACGTGGGAGGCACCTGTGGAGGGTAATGAGGCAAGGCAAGTGGGGGCAGGGGCAGTCAAGGGCTTTCCCTTCATGTGGACTTATTGGTGCTGTCAGAACAGCGGGGCCACAATCGGCCTGTCACATATCCTGATGGATCCCAGGACGAGGGAACCAAATGAGGCTGTCCGTCTCTCGGTCGACCTACCCCCTATGAGCTTGGCCAGGTTCAGAAAGATGATTTGTGTGAACTTCAGTTTGTGTCAGCGGGATTTTTTCCTATACCGGTTGTCTCTTAGAGCATTAGCAGACCTACTAGTTTAGAGGACTTTGGAGGGGAGAATGTGTTTTGGGTGTCCTTAGTTTAACTTGGCCATCTTTTGATGAATTATTTCCATTCTTTGTCTGCTATATTTGGTCAGAACCTTCAGGTATATGATTCTGAGGTATTTTAGAGCATATTCTCTACATGATTGTTAGCAGACTGTACAGAAGTTCCAAAAAAACTAGTGAACTTCTAAGGGAGCATCTTAACTTGGAATGCTCTGCATAAGCAGAAACTCTTGTATATTGCTCCACACACAGAAGACACAATACTTACAAAAAAAAAAGATATGTACATAATGTTTTTTAAAAATATTTTTTTATTTCATAATAATGTACGCACTAGTTTAGGATCAGTAAAAAGATTTTTAGGAAATTAATACTTTTATTCAGCAAGAATTGATCAAAATGTGACTTTTTGTTGTTTAAAAAAATATAATTAAAATAAAAGTTGTTCTTTGAACTTTCTGTTCATTAAAGAATCCTGAAAAAAAGTGTTTCACAGTTTCCACAAAAATATTAAGCAGCACAACTGTTTTTAATGTTGATAACAATAAGAAACATTTCTAGAGCATCACATCAGCGTATTAGATTGATTTCTAAAGGATCATGTGACACTGAAGACAGAAGTAATGACTTCTGGAAATTCTACTTTGCCATCACATGAACACCACTCTCCTGAACTGCACCTTCACTTCCATTTTACTTTTCAGACTCTTTATTTTGCCCTGATTTCTCTCTGTCTCTCACATGACTTTAATATTCAAGATTTAACAAAACTATACTTTCTAAATTCCCTAAATGTCAAAATTAGTACAATAATAACTACATCATTACAATACCTTCCTAGAAAAATCCTAATACTGAACATTTGTCATATTTTTCCCTTACAAAAATTAACCATGATTTTATTTCACAACAGTTTTCATTATTGTGTTGTTGTCTGCCCTAGCTCTCTCTAAACCAATTATAAAAGGATATAATTATTTGTCTGCTAAATTACTACTGTAACTTTACAATAGATAATAATGATGCCCTTTAGTATTTAGAGTGACGAGTAATGGGCAGCTACTGCTTAACTAAGTAAACAAAAACAAAACTACAATAGCCTATTTACAGATGAAACTGACTTGCACTTGAAATCCTGAGTAGAAGTTTAGCTTCTCTGCTCCACCTGGGAGTTTCCACTCCATTCTCAAATCTCTGGCATTGATTACTCTGATCGAAACCGTTTGGCGGAGATGCCAGGCACAACTAACCGATTCATGATTTATGAGAGATTTATTATCAAATGGCGGATTTGGAAATAATTACTTTAGTACATTCGGCAGGCAAATATATAATAATAATAATAATTTTTTTTTAAAAAGCAGTAGGCCAAATCAGCTGCCAGGCAAACCGGGAATTGTCCCGGTTCTCCTGATGGGCAGTCCACGTCTGAAGCTCACATGGGTGATGCTGCTATATGCTTTGTTGCAGACTAATTTGGAGGTGAATAGTACTAGGAATACTTCAGTTGAAATTCTGACTTAAAAGTGTTACAGTGAATCAAAACATAATGTCTCCAAGTTATTCCAGTGGTTATTTTTAAGCTGGAGCTGTGAGAATTATCTGGAACACAGTATGAGAATTTGGCAAAAAGAAGAGGCAGCATATGTAAGTTAGCAGAGTTTCAAAACAGCTTTTGTGTCACAATCGCACCTACGAAGCTTTAAAACACTGCCTACAGAGGACGCTCACTTGTTTTTGGAACTGAGTTTGTGATTCCAAACACAGGATGTTATGCAAGATTAATAAAATAGAGATGTTTGTTGACCTTCAAAATATTTAGGAATTATGTAATGTTGGTCATGGCGTGTACAGTTCCACCCTGTGCTTGTGCCCATCCATTTGCGCGGCTGTGCAGAATGTAAGGTATGTGTGTTGCGGTTTAAAGGGAGTGTAAAAAGCAACCACCTCTTCTACATATGTGTGCTTCATCCACGCTTTGGCTGCACCTGCTGAACGATTACTGCTTTGTCTCCACAGCAACTGCGAATTCACCACTTTCTGGTTTCATTTATCAGGCCCAGGCAAGATGAAACGAGCGTAATCACCGATCTTGGCCATTGGAAATATCAGGGACATTTCTCGACGTGTCCTTTTATGGGAAAAATGTGCTTGCCTGCAGATGTATCTTTTATGCTCAGATGATCAGATTTTTCATTAAGTGGTAAGCGACTGCGAGACGGATGGAATTTGCTCCGACCCACACTCTTTGTTTGTTATTTGCACGTCTCTCTGGTCTAGCTGCTGTGGGGTTTATTGTCCAGATGGATGCACTGAAGCCAAGGGAACCTGCAACATGCTTCACAGATTTCAACACTTGCGTTCACCCATAAAAGCAGAACGGCTCATTTAGAGAGGTTACCGTAGGGGACGCAGGGTAGAACGCTGATGCTTCCCTGTTGACTCCAGACCTAGGTCTTGCGGCTCTCAGGATAATTTACATTCAACAGCACACATGTACTGTATGTCTATAGGGTTTACCATTGCTATGGTTTCCAGAGGACTCTAACGTTTCAGTGGGGCCTCAAAACCATTCTGACAGATTGAAGCATTCAAACTATTCACTTTCTGAAAGGAATGACTGATGTCAACAGGACATTTAGGAATATAGCTATTCAAATAATAATAATGTCGCCTTTTTTATTTTTTATGCTTCCTTTGGAAGTCTGATTGCTTAAAGCTGTTTGAAGTTGTCTGTTAATATTGTGAAAATTTCACATGAAGCATTTTATGGCTGAAATGTGATGATAACCCATGGAAAGTGAGAAAAGAAAGCAGGCTTTTGACTTTATTAAAAAAACTTGACAAACTGCCTCAGAGAACCTGGAAAAAAAGGTCTCCCATCACTCATCTGGTGGGATTAAGAGTGATTTCTCCAGGGGTTTGGTGACGATGGGAAGTTTCAAGTCGGAGCGTCATCAGAGAAAGTGAAATTCCTGCTTTACGTATTTCGGATCAGGCTTTCCATAGATGTTGTGGTATGAGATTTGTGTTTGATACTTGTCCGTCAGGGGCCAAACTGAACTTTAGCGTCACTCCGGATCTAGTGGGATTTAAAAACTGTAATTTTAACCAGTGTCTGGTAAAGTAGTTCACAGATCATACGGCAAGTGACCCTTAGACTGGATTTGGATTACTTGAGTTCACATATATTGACTTAACTATTATCATGTGCTTAACAGATATTGGGAAACAATTGCATGCCATTATGTCATAAAATGTAATTTTACTTCTATGTAAATATTTACATTCAACTCGTTGGCAACTAGAAAAGTATTATTGTGCAATTATAATAATCTCTCTCCATCTGTCTCCATCTCTTACACGCTCTCTGTCAGAAATCTCAGATTGTCTCAAATTGATAATGTGCTTTGCATATGTTTGAAGGAAAAATATTGAAAACATATTTAGGATGCATGTCAGGAGGACATGATGATTTTAACCACATTTATATTCCCTCTGGCTTGATTTTTTTTGAAGAATTCATTAAAAAATACTTGGCTAATATCCATTTTATTCACTGGAAAAAAAGGTTTAGCGACCTTCAAGTTTAGTTTAGTGGGAGAAAAAAAATGGAGATGCAACCAGATTTCTATACTTAATATAAAGTTTTCGCCTGTGGGTTAATGCATTCCAAGTCTTTTGGAATGGCCTTGGCTGATTTGAGTGAAAATTTTACATGCCAATTTACATATTTTTTCTACACAATTCTCTTCTAAACTTTTTTTAATGGATATGCATCTGCTAAAATCATCCCACTGCATGTCTCCTCCATCTGAGGTTAAAATGGGCTATTCGCCGATCCATCTTCAAATACAAGCTCAGTTGAAAGGAAAAATGGAAGTAAATTCAGATATTTCGCTACTTCAGAAGAGATCTATGAGAATCCGATCTCAGGGGTGCCACACCTTTAAGTATCTTTAGGTCAGACAGACAAACTTTGAAGAGTCAAACTCGGGCCATGTAAATGTCATAATACATGTTTATCAACTTAAAAGCATATTTCTTTGTTGAGTCCTGCTGCATTCTGTATTCGCTATACTCTTACAGGGATTTGGAAGTTTTTGAATCAAAGTTTACACACCTCTGTTTGGTATTTCAAGTGAGTGAGTTTGTATGGGTATTGCCAGAGGCTGTATGTTATCTGATAAGACTAGAAAGCTGAATTGATCACTGCATTCAAATCCCTCTAAGCTTCAGAGATCCAAAAGATATCTGCTAACCCCCTCTTGGGCTATGCACCAGGCCACACGGCTAGGAAACAATTTTCACCGCATTTTACTGATTGCTTTTTTTCTTTCTTTCTTTTTTTAAAGGATTCAAAAGAGACTGATTAATCAGAGCACTCAAAATACCAAAAATCAAAACAGTTCCCATCTGTAACACAATCAAACAGAGGGCACATGTAACTCACACAATGACATTTTATTTTTTTCCAAGAAACTGGGGACAAGAACAGTTGTGCGTTTCTTCAATTTTATGTCACAGGGCTTAATTTTTATATTTTATTTTTATTTTATAAATTTTTATATTTATTAAATGAAGATCACATTAAAGCTGTGCCCTCATCCATTGTATTTGTATGCTACTTTTTAAAAGCTCTTTATTTTTATATTAAAAAATAGTTATAAATTACTACTGGTAAAATCATAAAATATGATCTAAACAAAGAGTCAAATAAACATAAACCATTTTAATATTTATTGTATACAGTTTTTTTCTATAATTATTGGTTGTAGCATCATTTCCATTACTACAATCAATTTATTTTATTTTATTTATTATTATTTGATATTTTTTAAAAGGTAAATGTACATTTTTATCAAGGAGGCAACAGTGTCATGGAAGAGCATGCTTGAGAATATGATGAAACATGATGAAACCCAAGGTAACTATTTCTTGTGAGCAGCAGATTTTTATTATACAGCTGTAATTTTGTCAAATTTTGCAAGAAGTGGGAAAATATTATTTCATTTTGACTGCTTAGGATATATAAAATGCCATATACTGTATTGTTTGACTTTATCTGAAATTAGCTTTAGCAAGACGAATGACAGAGTTCTCTTGTAACCAAGTATATCTGCTGTTGGGCAAATTAAATAAAATTGCGAGAGCGTGAAAAGTGTGTTTTAATGCTAAAAGTATTAAAAAGTCTAGCACACAAAGTTTAGCACATTTAATACTATTTAACGATTTAATACATTTATTGACCAGAATGTGCACCAGAACAGATCTGCTCTTTCAATAAGAAGAAAATTAATCAACTTGGCAATGATGAGGTGATATCTTATATGTGAATCCCAGGTTTCTGCATTTCTTCTCAAGCTTTTTTGGGATGTTGAAGTAGTGGAGTGGCATTTTTACAGAGACATAGTGAAACCACCATTAGAGCTGTCAGCCCCTGTGTTGAGTGGTGAGGTAATGCTACAGAGACATATGAAAGCTCACGGCAAAACAAATGAAACTGTTCTATCATGATCAAAACCCACTGTAGTGCACATCTGGGTGATGAGAGGTGGGCGGGACCCACATGGACTTTCAATGGTTGGTACCATATTTTATATCCACCAGTGTGATTGTCCTTTGTCAACAAATGGATAGACATTATGCAGACAATAATTTTTCCTACCATTTCAAATCAAATACATGTCTTTGGATGCAAGAAGAAATTTTTGCCCTTTCGCTTTTGCTTAATATCCAACAATATGCATTTCTTTTTCATATATAGTATATAATAGATCTTGATTTTATGCTTTTTAAGCATTTTAATTAAGCTTAGAGTTAGATTTTAGATTAAATAATTAAAAATAATTAAAATACTGAAAGTTTGTTGAGGCCCCTAGTGAGCCCCAGCCCCCAGCCTCTTATGCTCCTTTTTACAATATGTAATATAAGTCTCAGGTGCCCTCAAAATGTGTCTGCGAAGTTTCATTTATTATATCATTTTGAAAATGCCTATTTTGAGTGGAAGCAAAAACACACTGTTTTTCATGCCTGTCTCTTTAAATGTAAACGAGCTGCTGCTCCCCTCCCCCTTTTCCAGAATAGAGCTGCACCATTACAGCTCATACCTTCTAAAAAAAATCTGTTTTGTTCTGATTATCATGTTTATCACACTGAAATCAAGTGTTTTAAACCATATTAGTTTAAACTTCTGATATAGGTTTTTCTGAGCGCACACATCCGAAGCACACGGACAGAAAGCGGCTGTCACAGGCATGTGAGTACTAAACTAAGTTCTCATTCACACACAAGTGTACGTCAAAAACACACATGAGTTACAAAAACAGTCGGTTGTGTCTGTGAAGGTAAACAGCTGGGAAATAAATCGCATGTCTTTTTTAGATCTGTGTGGTAGCAGCAATATACAGTAAATAAATCAATAAATCCACTGCTCTCGTCTTCTCTGAGGCTGGGAATCTAAACAGTGTTTTGTGCTCGTCTGTGCAGCCAAAGGCAGAACAGTTAGCATGATTTGCTCAAACACCGTTGTCACTTGCGAAATCAAAATGATGACGCCGTGAGTGGAAATTTACAGATTAAGGGGCGGCAATGTTATAATGAGATCCCTTTGCAACATCACTAGGGGAGCGAAATCAGACGCGCTTGTTTTTTCAGACGCTTGCAGAAAAAGCCTTACCAAAACAAAGTTACTGGGTTAATCTTTTTCACATTTCCTTAGTTGGTAGATGCACCGGGGACCTGATTATACCACTTCAAACCTGGAAAAGTCAGATTTTCATGATATGTCACCTTTAAAGCGTTAGAGGCCACAGGTGAGGGGAGTAGGATATTTTTTAGCATATCCGCGGATGAAGAGGGTTTTGTCTGTACAGCTGGATGAGAGAGGCTGTAGAGCGAATGATCAGAACAGACAGAGGGCGTTTGACCAGCTTGCTGTGGAAGAGTCTTAATCTTATTTGCCCTGTAATCCACACACATTCAACGCCGCCGCATTGACATCAGATCCAGTGCTGCAGCTCGCTTGTAATTCTGACAGCACTATCACTCTGTTCTCCTCACCAGCAAGCAGGTCACAGCAAATCAGGCCAGAGGAGGAGCTTGTACAGCGGCTAGACTCAGCAGATGTGACATTCTGAAGTACTTCCATTGCACTGAAGTCACAGACCTCTGCCCTACACAAACTCGGGGGTGATTATCATATTATCTGATCATTTAGATAGTCACTGTGAGGTGTTCAGGGTTTCCCAGCCACTCTACAGTCACCATGAAATTGAAACTGGCCTTATTTACATTCTAAGAATCTTATTGTAAACGTCTTCTCCCCAAAAATTAGGAAATACATAAATAGAAATAAATAAATGCATAAATAGATGAATAACTAAATAAGTACAAACATACATACAAGTGCCACACATTTGTCCTTTTAATTAATTTTGATCCACCTTATGTTAACAGTAAATGCATTCATTTATTTATAAATATGCATCTCATATTTTACTATTCTTAAATTTTCTTACACTTCTTACACATCGTACATTTTGTTGTTGTTGTGGTTGAACATGTTTTACTTGAAAAAAATGCCAGTACCGTGAGTTGTGAATGCCTCATTGCCATTGGTTGAGCCAGTATTGCTGTGTAGGGCCGGTCAAACTCTTAAGAGAGCCACAGTGTTTACACTTTTCTGGGAAACCAACCTATAAATGTCTTACTTATAGCTGAGCACTTCGATGCCACAGCCACGACTGGAGAAAGTATTATACACGTAAGTCTTTAACTAAAATAATACCCACAAGTTGAATCCCAACATTCAGTCCATTAAGGTCATGATATGTTTTATGAAAATTTCACACATTTCACAAAATGGCATGTTTCCCAGAATGCCTTGCAGCTTCACAGTGAGCCCATTCTGAATCAATTCCAGCAGTAGCAGGAGAAGCCCAGCAGGATTAAACAGCATTCTGGTCCTCGGCCAATTAATCAAAGCAGAATTGCTGTAGAGGGGAAAAGGCATTTACTCAAGACTCCTTCTGCACACCGACAATAAGCACAGGCCATTTCCTGGAACCTGCAGCATGCTTTAAAAACAGCGGGTCAGGCCGATAATGCTACTTTGAGCTCAATGCTGCTCTCCGAGCGCAAACAGCTCTAGGCCAGACCCTGAAGGCCCTACCGGAACACCAGAACTTACGACATGGCGCCAGGGCTAAGACCAGACCAGAATAATCAAACAGAAATTTCATTGTTAAAAACGCAGCTGAAGCCCCAGCTTCTAAACCAGGCATGCTACGCTGATTCCAACTGCCAGACCTCGGCTTATAGATTCAGCCACACGTTACATTTGGTCTGGAATTAGACACGGATTTAAAAGGGCTTGTGATGCTTCAAATTACACAATTTTAAAGGATAGTTCATGCAAAACTGAACTTTCTGTCATTGTTCTCTTTTTTTTTTTTTTTGCTGTGGAACACAAAAGAAGAAGAAGAAAAAAAAAATCAACTGATTGACCCCACTGGCTTTCACTGTATGGACAAACAAACAAACAATAAATAAATACAATTTTAAAGAATGCTGAAATACTGTATTAAAACTTTTTTTTTTTCAAAATTGGTTAAGCTACATATAATATAATATAAAAAAAGCTGAAACACTGTATTGAGCAATAAACATCTAGGATCGGATGCCAACAGTTGGGCAATGGGCTGATTTTCAAATCTATGAAAATAAATCTACATGGATTAAAATTGGAATCATCTTTAGATAGGATTCAGTTTGAGGCTTAATTTGTCTCAGGGAAACAGCTCAGTATGTTTATATCTTCTATTACATTTTGTTACACTAAGATTTTTGGCCCTGTAAGCAAAAGCTGACCCTTCAAATCCAGACAGTAGCATCTTTTATCCATGACGGGACAGCATCCATCAAAAATCTCATAAATGATTTGCTTTTACTACCATAAAGCTAAAGAACTGCTGCTTGGAGCAAACGACATTGCGGAAAGAGGCCCAATAAACTAATGATGCTAATGAATAAACCACTGATTTATGAAATATGACTTCAAACTTCCTCTTTCTTCTATTACTCAGCATGATTTTCTCAGACATGTCCACAGCAGGGCTTCATTACTTGTGTGTCTACCTGTCTGATGACTCATTGGACAGACGCAGGCAGCCACTTACACTAATAAACAGGACAAGGCCATGACGGACACTTCAACAATCACAGCATTTGGAGCTTTAATGCACTTAATATAGCATTTC